>JARYGA010051475.1:0-165979 GCA_030545235.1 Helianthus tuberosus
TGGTTCGAGAGTCTGGAAAGCACCTTTAGATATGTGCAATGTCCGAATGAGCGAAATGTTGAGTTTGTGTCCACTGTTTTTGAGAAACATGCTCTAACATGGTGGAACGCTGTGATGCGAGATAGGGGTGCCGAGGTGGCTTTGGCACAGACTTGGGAAGAGCTGCGGGCTCTCATGATGAAGGAGTTCTGCCCCCGTCACGAAATAAGGGCTTTGAAACGAGAGTTCGATGATCTGAAACAAGATGGGGGAGAACACCGTGCGTACACGGATCGTTATGAGGAGTTAAGTTTGCTGTGTCCTACTATGGTTACCCCATTGGAGAAAGCGATCGAGAGGTATATAGATGGTCTGCCTGATTCTGTGCAAGACATAGTTACTGGTAGTAACCCTACCACTGTGCATCAGGCTATTGAACTGGCTGTAACCCTCACTGAGTCATAAGTCAGGAAGGGTAAACTGACCCGCAAGGGTGACAAAAAGCAGTCAACCGACACCGCACAAGACAAGGGAAAGGGAAAGAAAAAGGGCGAGACGTTGAGGAGATCGAGGAAGCGCAAGGCATCCCAGAATTTTGCTGTTACCAGACAAAATGCTCAGAACCCACCAGCGCAGCCTCCTGCCAAGAAACCATATGCTGGTGCTGCACCTCACTTCAATCGGTGCAATGGTCATCATGCGACTCAATAAATGTGTAAACAGTGCACCACTTGTGGTAAACTTGGCCACACGGCCAACATTTGTCGATTGGGTCCGAATCAAGCTGCTCAGAATCAAGCTCCAGTACCGGGAAACGCTGCTAGACCATTCCTACCTGGCTCATGTTATAATTGCGGAGAGATGGGTCACTTCCGAAACAACTGCCCGAAACTGGCAAACACGAATGCAAACGCAATTGCAAATCCCGCTCGTGGATGAGCATACAACTTGAATGCTAACGAGGCTCGTGCTAACAACGAGATTGTTAATGGTACGTTCCTTGTTAACCACAACATGTATCTGTTCTTTTCGATTCTAGTGCCGATAGAAGTTTTGTATCATTATCATTTGAGCCTTTACTTGCGATGCCTAGAACTAAACTAAGGAAACCCTTATCTGTCGAAGTTGCTACTAGTGAACCTCTTGTACTCGATTCTGTCATTCGCGATTGTCAATTGAACCTCGATAACCATCTTTTTCCTATTGACCTCACACCGATGCAACTAGGGAGTTTCGATATTACATAGGGATGGATTGGTTAACTAAGTTTCATGCTGAGGTGGTTTTCTTCGATAAGATTGTTCGCATTCCTCTTTCGTCTGGTGAAGTTCTAGAAGTTCGTGGTGAGAAACCTTTGATAGGTTTGAAACTCATGTTGTGTACGAAAGCCCAAAGTTATTTACGAAAAGGATATGTGGCCTTTCTGGCACATGTCACAGAGGAGAAAGGCAAGAGCAAGTGCATTCAAGATATTTCGATTATTCGAGATTATCCAGAGGTGTTTCCTGATGAACTGCCTGGTTTACCTCCAGTTCGTCAAGTCGAATTTCATATTGATCTTTTACCCAATGCTAACCCGATTGCTAAAGCACCTAATCGCCTTGCGCCGCCCGAGATGCAAGAGTTATCGAAACAACTTCAAGAGTTATATGACAAAGGATTCATCCGTCCGAGTTATTCACCTTGGGGTGCTCCAGTCCTGTTTATGAAAAAGAAAGATGGATCTTTCCGTATGTGTATCGATTATTGTGAGCTCAACAAGCTCACTATCAAGAATCGATATCCCCTACCACGAATTGATGATCTTTTTTATCAGCTGCAAGGTGCTACATGTTTTTCCAAGATCGATCTGCGTTCTGGGTATCATCAGCTTCGTGTACTCGAAGAAGATATTCCCAAAACTGCTTTCCGTACGAGATATGGTCACTACGAGTTCACTGTCAAGCCTTTTGGTTTGACGAATGCCCCAACTGTTTTCATGGACTTGATGAATAGGGTTTGTAAACCCTATTTAAACAAGTTATCATTGTATTCATTGACGACATTCTTATTTATTCGAAGTCTCGAGCCGATCACGAACAACACCATCGTCTGATGATGGAACTCCTGAAGAAGGAACAACTTTTCGCCAAATTCTCCAAATGTGAATTCTGGCTCAAAGAAGTTCAGTTTTTGGGTCATATTGTTAACGAGCAGGGTATTCATGTGGATCCTTCCAAAATAGTTGCTATTAAGGATTGGAACACACCTACTACTCCTACAAAAGTTTGTTCTTTTCTTGGTCTTGCTGGATACTATCGTCGATTTATTTCGAACTTCTCGAAGATTGCAGTTCCTCTCACTGCTTTGACTCAGAAGAATAAGCCTTTTGAGTGGGGACCAAAACAAGAAGAAGCTTTTCAAACGCTGAAACGAAAACTTTGTGATGCTCCTGTTTTATCGTTGCCCGATGGAAATGATTTCGTTGTCTATTGTGACGCATCGAATCTAGGCCTTTGGTTGTGTTCTCATGCAACGAGGTAAAGTGATAGCTTATGCGACAAGACAATTGAAAGTTCACGAGAAGAACTACACCACTCATGATCTTGAATTAGGAGCTGTGGTTTTTTCTCTCAAAATCTGGAGACACTATCTCTATGGCACGAAATGTGTGGTTTTCACAGACCACAAAAGTATCCAACGCATTTTCAATAAGAAGGAGCTAAACATGACACAATGACGTTGGGTTGAACTCTTAAACGATTACTACTGTGAAATTCGCTACCATCCTGGTAAGGGCGAATGTCATAACCGATGCGCTAAGTCGAAAGGAATGAGTCAAGTTACATTGTGTTCAAATTCTATCTGATTTTCAAACTCGCATCTCTCAAGCTCAACATACTTGTGTTACACAAGATCTGATGGGTAAGGAATTACCATGCCAACTTGAGCTTAAACTCGAAACGAAAGACGATGGTTTACTCTATTTCAAGAATCGTTTATGGATTCCGATGCAAGACGATCTTCGCACTTTAGTGACGGACGAATCTCATAAGTCTCGATATTCTATCCATCCTGGTGGTGACAAAATGTACAAGGATCTTCGTACTCAGTACTGGTGGCCTGGTATGAAAAAGGATGTTGCCTTTTATGTATCGAAATGCCTAACTTGTCTCAAAGTTAAGGCTGAACATCAACGACCATCTGGTTTGCTTGTATAACCAAAAATTCTGGTATGGAAGTGGGAGAACATTGCGATGGATCTCATCACTAAGTTACCACGCACATCTAGAGGTCACGATGCTCTTTGGGTAGTCATTGATCGATTAACGAAGTCAGCTCATTTTATACCGATTCGCGAAGATCTATCTGCTGATAAACTTGCCAAGATTTATGTTGATGAGATTGTGTCTCGACATGGTGTTCCTTTGGATATCATATCTAACCGTGATGCTCGATTCTCATCTCACTTTTGGAAGACCATGCAATCTGCTATGGGAACCCAACTAAATCTAAGCACTGCTTATCATCCCCAAATAGATGGACAATCCGAGAGGACGATACAAACATTGGAGGATATGCTTAGAGCATGTGTGATAGACTTTGGTGGTAATTGGGATTCTCATCTATCGTTGATCGAGTTCTCTTATAACAATAGCTATCATGCTAGCATCAATATGGCACCGTTCGAAGCTCTATACGCCGAAAATGTCATTCACTTGTCTGTTGGAATGAGATCGGTGAAGCTCAGCTTACTGGACCTGAACTCATTCTGGAAACAACGGAGAAAATCAAGAAAATGTGAAATAATCTTCTAGCAGCTAAAAGCCGTCAAAAGAGTTATGCGGATATGCGACGCAAGCCCTTGGAATTTCAAGTCGGAGACCGTGTCCTACTCAAGGTATCCCCTTGGAAGGGAGTAGTGAGATTTGGAAAGAAAGGAAAAATTGCACCTCGATATGTTGGACCGTTTAAGATTGTTGAAAGAATCAGAAAGGATGCCTATCGACTGGAGCTACCTCCTGAACTTGGGAATATTCCCCCAACATTCCACGTGTCTAATTTACGAAAGTGTTTAGCCGATACTGATCTTCATATTCCACTCGACGAAATTCAAGTTGATGACACGATGCACTTTGTCGAGAAACCTGTGGAGATAATGGATCGTGAAATCAAGCGACTAAAGAACAAGAGAATTCGATTACTCAAAGTTTGCTGGGAGTCCAAACGTGGCCCAGAGTTTACTTGGGAACGTGAGTACCAAATGAAAGCGAAATATCTACATTTGTTTTCACGAGTTTCCTATAGTTAAAATTTCGGGACGAAATTTCCTAAAGTAGGGGAGACTGTGACAATTGTGATCTGTAAATGATGTACGATGTAAAACAATATCAATTATCAATAAAACAATGTGTTTTGGCGTTAATATATGTGTATTTGTGTTTGAGAATTTTACGATTTGATTCTAGTTCGATTTCAAGCTTTAAATCGCTTTCTTGAAGGTTACAGGCAAAATGATGCATAAATGTAATCAGTTTAACGCGGCAAACACTCCGGAACAGTGACATAGGCTTAACATACCTTAAATAACCTTTACATAACTTAGAAATAAGTTTTGGAGGGTCTGGTGTGTCGAAAACAAGTTTATTCGATCGTAGGGACTATTTGCGACAAACTGCGAAAGTATGTCGATTCGTATAGTAACGAACATTTTGGAACTTGATCATAGGCTAAATGTAACACCCCAACCCGGGGCAGGTCGAAGCGTTACTATTACGAATATCATAACCAAAACACATCCATTTAATATAAGATAGGATTCAAGGTGACATACACGTCTCAAAATACCCTAAGTCTTAAGTTCATTTAAAAGTACATGATTTAACAAAATAAAGAGTCTTTAGATACTCTTGAACATCCATTAATCTCTCATTTCGAGGATGAAAAATTTTTTTTGAGGGGAAAAATTGTAACGCTTGAAAATTTCCTAAATCGTTATAAAAGTTAAAATCTTGCATTGAGATTTAGTATATAATTTAAACTTGACATTTAAAATAAGTTAAGGTGAGTTGCTCTGATATATATATATATAAAATAGTTAATGTGTGTGCATATATATATAGTCTTGCTAAATGTATATATAGTGTATTCTAAAATTTGATAAGTTATATGTGACTACTTCATCTAACAATCTTGTCTAACTGATAACGTGTATGTGTTGGAAATTGAAATATTTACCTAGTTAAAAAGAAACTAGCTAATTTAACAAGTATAATAATTATGCTTGAAATTTTGGTGTGACTCCCATACTTTTCTCCTCCTTTACGCAAGAAATTATGGCATGGGAATTTAATAATACACCATACATGCTTAGCATGTTTTTCCCTGCAACTTACCCAAAACACTTTCCTTGTTTGACTTTATCCAAAAACATCATGACTATGCATGAGTTTATCTTATTTTATAAACCAACTCTAAGAGATACATATCACATATACATACATACACATCAGCCTTCGTCCTCCTCTATCTCGCATAAAACCGAACCACCACCGTGAACCTACCTGGACCACCCATCGCCGACCATGTTTCGAGTCTGCCGCAAACCGACTTGATTGCGTCACCCTATACCACTAAGGGCTCGACGGGGTTTAAACGCTGCCGTGTTTTCAACCGTCCCACAAACACCAATACCGCCACTTAAAACCGCCATACGGACCACCGTAGCGACTTACGTCTTCCGGCATCACATCGCTCCTTGTTTCGATCTATGAGGTAAACGAACATACTACCTTTGTTATTAATATGTTTTAGTTAGAGATTTCCGATTTGAGTTAAGGGTGGGTTGTCTCCGGCAATCGAGGGTTGGAGTTTGTTTATGTTTGATTAAATACCCGGCGACGCACGAAATCGAAAATGTGTATTGTGTGTGTGATAATTGATCGGAGAGGGTGTCATCAACCGTGTATTTGTATGTACGAGCGAGTGCTAGTTGTGTAGGTAGGTGTTTGTCATGTGTCGAGTGTGTAAGTGTGTGCGTTTGTGTGTGTGTGTGTGTGTGTCTGAAAGTTTGGTTTATGTTGCATGTGTGTGTTTGATTTATGTATGTATGTGCATATCGATGTAGTGTGTTTTGAAAAGAGTTAGTAATGTATGTGATGTTGTGTGCATGCATGTGTTAGAATGTGTGTGTTAGTAATATGTGTGGATCCATATGTGTATGATGTAATGTATTAAAACTTTAGTATTATTAATTTATAAATCATTTAAATGTCAATAATCTAAATGTTAACATGCATTGAAATTTTGGTTATATAATGATCTGAGTCAGATATACTCATGTAGTGTCAAACATTTTTGCAAGTGAACATCTAATACTTAAAAATTAGAATTGTAAAATTCGTTTATATATAACACATCACTTAGACAAATAATCTGTTTATAAAAGAAAATTAATAATTATGTTGAATTTGTTTAGTTATCATATGTATATCTCAAAATTTTAAAAAGATTATATTTTTACTAAATAAGATATAAGTTCGTATTACAAGTATTCTAAACACATATACTATTTGTAAATTTGCATTGACGTTAAGAAAGGTATTTGTACAATTTTTGTTTTAAAAGACCTACGTAAATTATAGAGCAAGTTTAAATGAGTAGATAAATTATAAATTATTTTTATATGTTAAGTTGATTAAACGAGTTGTGGTGAGTATGAACTGAAAGCGTATGTTAATAAATTATGTCGGGAAAGTTGTCCGCGATCGTCGGGAAATCCAACGAAAGATCTCTTAATTTAAATAAATAAATAAATTAAAACAAAACTAATCTCGTAGAACGGGATTTAGGTTGGCATAATTATTGAGGACGACTCGATTTGGATTTGTGCTTTGCTTGCTAAGACAAGGTACGGATTCCTATTTCTGACATCATAGTATTTTTATCATATCCGTCACTTTGCAGTACGGATTTTTGTGTGTGCCTGTTAACCGTTTGACATGGATGTGTTTTGGTTATGATATTCGTAATAGTAACGCTTCGACCTGCCCCGGGTTGGGGTGTTACACTAAACATACCCTAAATATCCTTTACATAGCTTAGAAATAGGCTTTGAGGGGTTCGTTATGCGAAAATATGCTTAATTGATCAATAGGGACTAAAAGCGTCAAAAAGTACATTAGTTTGCATTCACGCGCATATTTTACATTCTGAACATATCCGGACATCCAAAAATTTTTGTAATTATTAAAATATTTTATTTTAGTGATTGGAATGCAAAAATACCACTCTTCGCGTAATTTGGATGGTTTTCGCGTCCGTTCGAGTTTTCATCGTAATTAACCGAATAACGTGACCGTACAACCAAACAAACTGACATTCGAGATGTTTTCAAGCATATTTCATGTTCCCTATGCTTTAACATCATTGTAGACCCTTGAAATTGGGTTAACGGGGCTTAAAAGTGTCGAAAAACAAGTTTTAAGCATGCAGGGACCTGTTTTGCCAAAAGTTGAAACTTTTGCCTGACCAGCCTCACGCCACGCGCCAGCCCAGGTTGATCCTGGCGCACCACGCAACAGAGATCGTTTCCAGAAGTACCAGTTTTCAGCAAATAGCCTGCTCAATCAGCTTTTAATCCTTGGTTTTTGAATACCATGAGTTGGGTTTGTGTGTTTTGCAAGTTGCCCAATCATGGATTAACAAGTGTATGGCCAAGATTAAGCCTCATAACACATGGAATGATCCTATTGATCCAATCTTCCTAAAAATATCTTGGGTTTTTCCAACTTGTTCCTTGCTCATTTTCATTTTCATTTTCATTTTCATTTTATGCTCTACAATCAGCTCTGAGTTGAAGCTCTCACATTGTTGAAGGCTTCATACCTGAGTTTTCTTGTTCTATCTTCAAGCTTGGACCTTTTGTAAGCTTCTTTCATGCTTGTTTATGCATTTCAAGCATGAAAGTCAAACAGTGTTTGACTTTCTGCTTTGACCATGTATTGGTAAAGTCAAAGTTCAATCGAACTTAGCAACGTGAGCGTAATCACGATGGTTATAGTCCCTTGTGACTATACCTACTGATTACCACATCGATTAGTCGTAGTGACGAGTCAAAGTTTCGGTCAAAATGCCGATTATGCGCATTTTGCGACGAAGCTATTTTCGGATATCAAAACACTTTGTTTTGATATCAAACCTGTTTTCTAACTTTGTTAAACATGTTTTAACATGTTTAACTCGTCACTTTTAGTCTAGTGCTTGTTTAGGGTCGTAAGTCAAGCGGTCTTGACAACCGCTTAGACTTTCGAACCCGACCCATTTGGTCGATCGTTAGGATCCGCCCAAACATATATTGTGACCATAGTTGTATAGGGAATAACCTTCTATAACAACCCTCCTAAATAATCTTCGATACCCTAAAAATATTTAGAATGCCCTAATATGTCCTAAAATAAACCCCCGTATACGAAAACAGGCCCCAAATACCTTCATTTTTATTAAAATTAAAAAAAAACAAAAATAAATGGTCTTTGGTGGGCCGCGTAAGACCCACCTTTGGTCTACGCGGGCCGCAATAGCCCGTCTACGAGATCACACCTGGAGCTGACACGTGGCTCAATCGTGTCAAGGCTAGAAGTGATGACCGGTTAAAGCTAGAGTCTACACCCCAAGCTCGCGGGCCATGTAGCCCTTGGCTACGTCTTATGCGGGGCACGACAAAGCCAGAATCAGGCCCTATAAATAGATGCCATCGGCTGTTCAGTCGAAATCGTTCACATTTTTTTTATCTCTCAAAATTTCATATAGTATAAGTAATTCTCGGGTATAATACCCCCCTAAATAACGAAGTTCTGCCCCGTTGTAAGTATCATAACCCCGGTTACGTATTAGATACCCTGCCCGATTGATCCAGGGTTCCGTAATGGCTGTCGTGGTTCTGCCCGACGTAGTCGTTGGAATGCCGTCTCGGGGAGAGTATTACTAATGTAAATATTGGGTTATTATACTAACACATGTGCATTTGTGTAATTAACAGATAATCACTAGGAAATCCTTAAAAGAAACCCTAAGACAGCAATGTGAGTAATCTCCTTTTTGTAAACTGTTTTTACAAAACCTCGTATGATTAATAATATATTAAACAGAGATTGAGTATTTGTATTCTACAATTATCGTCGGTATGTTGGGGTTTTGTATACAAAATTTGTTACTACCTTGCGAGGGGTAACATGACCACAAGTTGGGTTGACAGTACCGTGGGTGGTAATTAAAGTAGGTGGAAACAAATGTAATTGTGCGACCGCCCTCAATACTGTACAATGGTTTTACTTAACTTGATTAAACTGGGATTCACTCACCAGTAATTCCCACTGACAAAATGCTTTTAAACGCGTTTCAGGTAACAAAATGTGAAAGCCAAATAGAAGCCAGCTGGACAGCACTGAAGGCTTGGAAAAGTGGCTATAAAGTTACCTAAAATAAAGAGATGTTTTATTTAAATAAGATAGGGTTTTATCCCTATAAAAATGTTTGTACATGAAACTTGGGATTGTCCCATTTGTTTAATATATTAAAAGTGTGGTATTTTACTCTGATAAAATATTTCCTAACTACGGTCCTGATGTAATTTCCGCTGCCAAAATGATAAACACCTGGATACCACCGAAACTGGCCGCGGCCCCCTGTTCCTGGGTTTGTAGGGAACGGGGCTTGCGACAGAAGGTGGTATCAGAGCTAAGCCACTGATTCATCCACTTAAGTGTTCTGCTGACACCAAAATATTATATGTTAGGAAATTAATTACGGAAATACATGCATATCTGTATTTTATTGTTGTGTGTTATTTGACTATTTGTTAGTTTACAGTATGAGCGATCAAGGACCCTCTGACGCCTATCGTCAGTTGTCCGGCTCACCTAGAAGCGAAGGCACCTCTTCACAGCCTGCCCTCTCAGGGTATTCAGCTGAAAATGAAGATGGGATATTCGTGTTTAAGGCTCAGTCTGAAGAGCCATTCTCTCCTAAAAAGAGAGGATGGTTCAGTAGGGGAGCACATGAGCGTAAGAAGAGAATGAAAAAGTTACAACAACAGCGAGTTCTAGCAGCCGCTAAAAGAGAAACAGATGCCCACACCCAAGACATGCTTAATAGGAGTTTAGCAAACTTCCATATCTTAGTAACCACAGTTGTCGACCCAAACCTGGAACAACTCATAGCACCGCAACCATTACCGCTGTTTGCCACCCAACCAATGGAGATTGAAAACAACCCAGAAAACCAAATCCAAATGCATGATTTTAACCTAGAAGAGATACCTAGAGTACAAGCACCCAATCCCTTAGACCCAGACTACAACCCGTGGTTTGATGATCATATGGATTATGTGCAACACTACCACCTAACAGACGAACCCATGCCAAACCTAGCAGCCTACCCAGGTCTGGACCCTCTAGATCCCTACTATGATAACGATGAATACATTAAGGAAATCCTAGAGAATCCTTACCCTCAGGAAGAACCCATGCCACAGTACCCAGAACCAGTACCAGCACCTGCACCCCCAATGAGTGCAAAAAATGTGCAAGAGCTCCGAACTTTCGGAGAAGAGATTTTACAAAGTAGCGAGAGGATGAGACAGGTTGGAGAACGACTCGTCTAGAAGTACGACGAGCGTAATATGGAGTTCTGGATGAACCCATATCAGTGACGGTGATAATATATATATATATATATATATATATATATATATATATATAATATGTGTTTATGAAAAATAATAATAATAATAATATATATATAATAATAATAATAATAATAATAATAATAATAATAATAAATAATATATCCACCGTAGTATAGACCACTTTGTGGTTAATGATGCATATTAGTATTTTACTTTATTTCCGTTGTATTGTATTAATTATAGATGCATAATATATAAGAAAGAGTAAGTCGCAATGCTCGATGCTTTTGATCAATATGTGTGTTGTATGATTGTTTTCCTTAAATACTATTTTGTGATATTAATAATTGGCAAATGTTTAAAATTCAGATGGACAACGAAGTGAACCAGGAAAACTAGAATAACGATAACCAGAGTAACAATAACCCGGATAACGATAACCCGAACAACAACAATAATGGAAATCAAGTGGATAACAGTGCCATCCAACACATAGTGGCACAAGGGATAATAGATGCGATGCCATATATTATCAAAACGGTTAAGGAAGCATATAATAAAAGTAAACGTGATAGTAAACGACCCACTGAACCTGAACACAGCGTAAACAATGGACCCATACTTCAAATGCCCATTCCCAAAAGAAGAAGAACCATGTCTTATGGTTGTTCTTATAAAGAATTCTGGTCTTGTAAACCAATGGAATTCTCAGGAAATGAAGGGGCCATTGCATCTCTACGCTGGATAGAAAAGACTGAAGCAGTCTTAAAAATAAGCAAGTGCGCGGAAGAGGATAAGATAATTATTGCTTCCAATCTGTTTAAGAATTCAGCACTAGAATGGTAGAATACTATCCTCCAGTTTAGGAGAAGTGATAGGATTTACAATATGGAATTGGAGGAATTTAAAAATATGGTAGAAAGAAAATTCTGCCCTCCCAATGAAAAGGAACAGATAGCAAATAAGTTTCTAAACCTTAGGATGACTGGAGTGGATAGTAAGGGTTATACTACGTTATTCTTTGAATACGGTAGAATAGTACCAACCTTTGCATCACCTGAACCGGTATTAATCTCCCATTATATCTGGGGATTAATCAGTGAAATTAGACATGTAGTCAAGGCAGCTAGACCTCAAACTATAAAAGAAGCTGTAGAACTAGCAAACACCTTGACTGATGAATTAGTGCGTACACGAGAAGAGAAACCTAGCTCAAAGGCTTACCCAAGAATTTCGTGATGGAAATTCCAACCGTGGGAAAAATGTAGGTTCTACCTCTGCACCATACTGCAAGGCTTGTAAGAAGAAGCATTCGGGAAAATGCTCCACTTATTGCAATTTCTGCAAGATACCAGGGCACAAGGAAGAAGATTGCAGGAAGAAACCTAATAATGTAATGTGTTTCAACTGTGGAGAAAAAGGTCAAAAACTAGCTCCAGCCACAAACACCAAGAATACTAAAAATGCTAGAGCATTTATTCTAACCGCAGAAGAAGCAAAGATGATCCCGGACGTGATCGCCGGTATGTTTTTAGTTAATGATATTTTTGCTAAAGTATTATTTGACTCTGGTGCAAACCAAAGTTTTATTAATACTTCACTTTGCAAACTTCTCAATCGACCATTAACTAAACTCCCACAAGAATGTCTAGTAGAGACAGCAAATGGGGAAACCATTAAGATTTCTGAAATCTTGCAGGGAGCAAGAATAGAATTTCTAAATAAAAAATTTATTGCAAACCTTTACCCAATGAATCTGGTAGGTTTTGATGTTGTGTTAGGAATGGATTGGTTAATATCCAATAAAGCCAGTATTTTATGTGATCAAAAGTCAATCCAAGTAAATTTACCAAAGGGTGAAAAGATCATAATTAAAGGAGATAAACCCTTTAGATCTATTAAATTCATCTCTGTAATGAAAACAGCCAGTTATGTAAGGAAAGGATCATTAGTGTATTTGATTTCCATAATCACTAACACTAAAGGAAAAGAATTAAAGGATATTTCAGTAGTATGCCAATTTTCAGATGTATTTCCAGAAGAGTTACCAGGGCAACCTCCAGACAGAGAAGTTGAATTCAGGATCCATTTGCTACCAGGAACAGCACCAATTGCCAAAGCACCTTATCGTTTGGCACCCACATAAATGCAGGAACTGAAGAAACAGTTAGATGAGTCGTTGGAGAAAGGATTCATACAACCAAGCTCATCACCATGGGGAGCACCGACTTTATTCGATAAAAAGAAGGACGGATCGATGCGTATGTGCATTGACTACCGTGAATTGAACAAGGTCACGATTAAGAATCGGTATCCATTACCAAGAATCGATGATCTGTTCGACCAGTTTCAAGGAGCACGATTTTTCTCTAAAATTGATTTACGATCAGGATATCATCAATTAAAGGTACAGGAAGAAGACATTCCTAAGACCGCATTCAGAACAAGGTATGGCCATTATGAATTTACTGTCATGCATTTGGTCTAACCAATGCCCCAGCTACATTTATGGACATGATGAACCGAATATGTAAGCCATATTTGGATAAATTCATAATTGTCTTTATAGATGATATTCTTATTTATTCTAAGAACAAAGAGGAACATGCAGCGCATCTGCACACACTTCTAAGTTTATTGAGAAAAGAAAAGCTTTATGCTAAGTTTTCGAAGTGTGAATTTTGGTTAGAACAGGTACAGTTTCTTGGACATTTAGTTAATCATGAAGGAATTCATGTGGATCCTCCAAAGATCGAGGCGATTACCAAATGGAAAACCCCTGAGTCACCAACCGAGGTTAGAAGTTTCTTAGGATTGGCCGGTTATTATAGAAGGTTTATTCGAGATTTTTCTAAAATAGCCATTCCCTTAACTAAGTTAACCTGTAAATCTGTTAAGTTTGAATGGGGACCAAAACAAGAAGAAGCCTTTAGAATTCTTAAGCAAAGACTAACCAACGCACCCATACTAGCGTTACCAGAAGGATCTGAAGACTTTATAGTCTATTGTGACGCTTCCAAGTTAGGTTATGGATGTGTGTTAATGCAACGTCAAAAGGTTATAGCTTACGCCTCTAGACAACTTAAGAATCATGAAGAGAATTATTCAACCCATGATTTAGAACTAGGAACTATAATTTTTGCTCTTAAGATTTGGAGACATTACCTATACGGTAGTAAGTTTACCATCTTCACCGACCATAAGAGTTTAAGGTATGTCTTTGTCACACCCCGACCACGTAAAACAACAAACCGTGGCGGAAACGTCGGGGAGTGTTGTAACAGAATTATTGTTTCAAACCATGGATACAAAGAGTTTCGTTTTATTGAATATTAAACATTGTCTTAAAGTTAAACAAGCAAGTCAAACATGGTCTATCATCGTTATTAAATCACTAAGGCCTCGTCCAGTCCTAAGTGAGCATGCATCCTATTAGCAATCAACATTAAGCAACATCACCTGAAACATATGTAAAAACAAAGTCAGCAAAGAAATGCTGGCGAGCACATAGTTTTTGTGTGAGTGTCAGATTCATGGCTCGTTGAAATATCTCGTACAACTTTGTTAATTGATATTTGAAACCTTGTTTTGTAAAATGTTTGTATTGTAAAATGAATAACCAAGTCAAAACAGATTGGTCATAATTTGTAACCCTCGATGCCATGAATCTTAACCCAAAACATTTGTTTATGTAAACCAAATCATAAATCGTTCTCGTAATAAAACTCATATGGTTTATATAGTTTCGTAAACATCGTTGTGTGACATCGTTTAACTCGTTCTCGTTATAGATCATCGTTCATTTGTATAAATCGTTCATAATCATTCAATCGTTCAAAATCGTTCTCATATAAATCGTTCTCGTACAAATCGTTCTCGTACGAATCGTTCTCGTTTTAATTGTGAAAAACTACTTTTGGTCATCTCGCTAATAACATTCAAACCTTTGTGACTCGTTCATCATTCAACTCGTTCAACTCGTATTAACAAACCACCAAAGGGTAAGTTAACAATCATCAGGTTCAGTCGTTACCCACATAACCCACACATAACCATGGGTGCAGTCTGATAACGGGATTTGTCGGATCCTATGGTACCATAACCTAATACTGGTCGGCTTGATCAATGCCAATGAATGTCATTCGTTATGTAACTACCACCAACAAGTTTGTTCACATTATCGAAATCGTTATTAGTTTTGTATAAACCATCTCAATCGTTTTGAAACCATCGTTAGAATATTGAAATCGTTTTGATACATATGAATCACCCCAAAACAATCGAAAACAGTAAAAAGAGGGGATCTATGTACTCACCTTTGGGTGCGTTTTTATACGTTAACACAATCCCTCAAATTGTTTATTCGTTCTAAATTAAATAAGAATGATTTAATAATCAAAAACCCACAAAATACATTAGTTTCTCCGATACTTAGAATTTTCACATAACCTTGAGATTTTTCTCAAAAAGTTATTATTTTTGATTATCTTGGTGTATTTGTATATATGTACTCGAGCGTAATACACATAACCTTGTCAACACTAACACATTATCATACACATATTGTAAAACACATAGCACATTGTAACACATAAAATTTACCCATGAACAACCCATTCTAGTTATGTCGAAAAACACTTATTTTGGCGATTCGGTAACAGTTTTGGGCGTCGGAAGTCACGTATGACTAACCAAACACCAAGTAAACTTAATATAAGTTAAAATACTTGTTTTTATATAAAAAATATCAGTTTGGTTACTGATTTAAAACAGTTTGATAAAAATCCTCCGAAAAGGCGATTTTTAACCGTTTTACCGCATAGTTTTGCATCAAACGTTACCCGAACCATCCCAAATCGAAACGACTTGAAATTTTAACATAACCCATGTTATTTACTGAATAAAATAATGGTTATACTCATGATAGTGCAGGTCTTAAATAAAGCACATAAATCATGCAAATTTCACATATTTTACCACTTTTTAAGCTATATGTACAACATGCAAAGCTATCAAACCTATGTCAAAGTTTCATGCCATTATAACAAACCAAATAATGTTATTTTTAGTGTTTATAACCTGTTCAAAAATATTTTTGTCATACAACCATTTTTTTATCACTTCTTGAGCTTTAAATCAACATGTATCCTTATGTACAATTGCCTAAAGCATACTATCATAACATCATCATTTTATGTTAATCTAAATGCATCAAATATGTGATATATTCAGGTTTATTTGCTGATGTACTTGGTCATTTAACATAACATACACAAATCATTAAACACTTGCATTTTAACTATCATTCAAGAACATGTAACAACTTAAACAAGTACTTATCAAGAAATCAAACTTCAAAACTCATACACACATGTATATATGTACGGTTATACACACCAACATGAACATCACCATTTTTATTTGTATCATGACCCATTTCATTTTAGATTTCAAGTTTAGTGAAAATTCCAAGATTCAAGAGAAACTTCAAATCATCAAGAACAACCAAGAATCTAAAGTATGATTTAAACATAAATGTTATACCTTCAAGATTCAAGTAGGTTGTGGGATGAGATTTTGATGATAGGAAGCTTGAAATCACTTGAATGCTCCTTGGAAACACCTTTAGATCTTCACACTAACTTGAATTTAGCTTGAAATGGTGTTGAATATGAAGAACAAAGTTTGAAGGAGATGAAGATGGAGAGAGAGAGAGAGGGTGGACGGTTTGGGGAGAGAGGAGAGAGAAAGGAGATTGTGATCTTGGATGGATTGCTTGTGATCTTGAAGGAGATATGGAAGATATAAATAAGATTTGGAGGATTTACTAGAGATTTCATGTACATACACTTGTCATGTAAATTTGAGAAGTAGCAAGATGGTGTATATGAGGCCGCCACCTCCCCTTCCACTCTCACTCATGCATTTTTTTTTATAAATATGATATATGTAGGCTAAAACGGGTGTTTAACTGGGTACCGGGTATTTTATCTAGCGTTTAAATCCCGGTTTATGGCGTTCTAAATTATTTTTATTATTCTATAAAAATATACTGGCCAAAATATTACTGAAATAAATTTCAGTTGCCAAGATTGGCTGCGTTGTCTGCGTTTCGCAGTAGAAGCACTGTGTCGCGCAGAAACACGCGGTACGCGCTTAAACTTGAAAAATAACGTTTTTAAGCGTTTTAATTTATTTTTCAACACGGACCTGATTAAAAATAAAATTTTAATCATACCAGAATATTTTGGGATTTAAATATTATCCGGGCAGTCACCAACATTCGTTTCGCAGTTTTGTCGTAAATAGTTCTTTAGTTCAAATAAACATGTTTTTGTCATACCGAATCCTTCGAAACTTATTTCTAAGTTATGTAAAGGATATTTAGGGTATGTTTGGCTTACGTCACAATTCCGGAGTGTACGTCGCATTAAACTGATTGTGTTTACGCATCAGTTTGCGTATAACCTTCCAGAAAGTGATTTAAAGCTTGAAATCGAAATTGAATCAAATTGTAAAATCACCACACACAATAAAACATATAATAACACCAAAGCACATTGTTTTATTGATATTCAACATTGTTTTACATTATATGACGTTTACAGAACACAGTTGTCACAGTCTTCGGACAAAAAGAATTGAATATGAGACAAAGACGCTGGATGGAAATTCTTAGTGATTATGATTGTAATATCCAATACCATGCAGGAAAGGCCAATGTAGTGGCTGATGCTTTAAGTCGAAAGTATCATGAAAAACCAAAAAGAGTACGTTCACTTAAACTAAATCTGCAAGTAGATTTAAATGAACAAATTAGGAAAGCACAAGAATCAGTAATCAATGATGATACTGAAAAGTCGAAAGGAATGATTAAGGAATTAGAACAAGGAACAGATGGAATCTAAGCACAAGAATCAGTAATCAATGATGATACTGAAAAGTCGAAAGGAATGATTAAGGAATTAGAACAAGGAACAGATGGAATTTGGAGATTCCATAAGAAAAGAATGTGGATACCTAAATCAGGAAACCTACGCCACTGTATATTAGAAGAAGCTCATAAGTCTAAGTATACGATGCATCCTGGAAGTGATAAGATGTATCAGGACTTAAGAAAGAATTTTTGGTGGATAGGAATGAAAAAGGATATAGCAGCATATGTTGTAAAGTGCTTAACCTGTTCACAAGTCAAAGCTGAACACCAGAAACCCTCAGGTTTATTTCAGCAGTTAGAAATGCCAGTTTAGAAATGGGAATTGATAACAATGGATTTTGTTACCAACTTACCCAAAACAAGAAAAGGTAATGATACAATCTGGGTGATTGTAGACAGGCTAACCAAGTCAGCTCATTTCCTACCAATAAAAGAAACTTTCAGTATGGAACAATTAGCTAAACTATATGTAAATGAAATAGTTTCATTACATGGAATTCCTCTATCAATTGTTTCTGACAGGGATAGTCGTTTTACTTCTGATTTTTGGACAAGTTTCCAAAAAGCTATGGGAACCAAGTTGAATCTAAGCACCGCTTATTATCCTCAAACAGACGGACAAAGTGAAAGGACAATTCAGACAATGGAAGATATGCTTAGAGCTTGTGTAATTGATTTCGGAGGTAATTGGGATGATTGATGTGCGTTAAGTGTATATATAGGTTTAAGTATATTTTAAGCCCTTTTTACACTTTCTTTAGCCAAGTTTTAAATTTATAAAACACGATATTTACTAACACTAAACACACATATGGGCAAGTGCACCCATCGTGAGCGTAGTATAGTGTTGGTAAGATACCGAGGTCGTTCAAGGACACAAGAGCTTTTAGTACCGGTTTATCCTCAACGTCTAATCAAATCAAAAAGTTTAGAAAAAATGTTTTAAACTAAGAAAAATAAAAATTAACTAAAATGCTGAAAATAAAAATAAAAATAAAAACAGATAGACAAGATGAATCACTTAGCTCCGACTCGTGTATAGTGTAACCTTTGATTATTTCCGCACTTTTGCACTATTTAAGAGATTATCTTAGTTATTGTAGTAGGCCCCTCTTTTGGAGGTGACGTTACCCTCAACCCAGTAGTTTGAGTCAGCAAGGATACAATCCTAAAGGGTCGGATTATTGAAAGATAATTAATTAAGTTATTAATGCATAATGTGGTAGGCCCCTCTTTTGAAGGTGACGTTACCCTCGGCTAAGTAGTCTGAGTCAGCAGGGATACAGTCCTAAGTAGTCGGGTTAAAGTATTAATAGTAGCTTAACTTATGAGGGGATCAAAGAGTTTGGACCCCCGCCATCCAATACCGTTAAGTATTGAAGGAGGTCCTACTAAATTTGACCCAGGTCCTTTGAAGGATCTATACACTGAACAATGGCAAGACTCTTACCAAACCGTTTCCTTAACCCCCGACCAGGTAGCCAACATACCTCCATATAGACCGTGGAGATATGAATGGTGAAAATCTTTTATTTTATATAGACAGTAAAATAATGCCAAGACACCACGGACAAACGATAAGGAAGAATCACCTTCAACATAAGAAACTAGTTATTAAAGTCATTAATACATAACCAATTAAAAAGTGCGAAAAGATTAAAAATAAAAAGTATTACACTAGACACTTTGTCTTCACCAAGTGATGTAAGAGACTTAGGCAAACATGGCTAGATACAGTATCCTCAAGCCTTTCTCATCCACCTTGTTGTTGAGAAAAGTTTTGTGGTTGTTGAAAGTTAGTTCGTTGGTTTTGTTGGTTACTACTATTACCGGGATCTCTCCAACCAAGGTTAGGGTGGTTGCGCCATCCTTTGTTGTAGGTACCCGTTGGTGGACCCGACGGCCTAGGTCTATTATCAATGTAGTTTACCGTTTCTGTTTGATCATCTACTTCTTTCATACAACTCCAATTTTCATGTGGTCCACCACACCCCTCACAAGCCATAACCGAGGCCGTTTTTGCCATTTCTAACTTTTTGATTTTTGAAGAAAGGGCCTCGATTTGGGCTTGCAAAGAAGTGCTTTCATCAACCTTATGGGCGCCCGGGGCAATAGATTTATTACCTCGGGGAGTGTGCCACTGAAAATTGGTTTGAGCAATTTCCTCAATTTGATTATATATTTCATTTGGGCGACGATTACCTAGAAGTCCCCCGGAGCTAGAATCAAGTGTTTGTCTTGTGTGTGGCAACAACCCATTGTAGAAAGTGGATACTTGTTGCCATACCGCAAGACCGTGATGAGGACACTTTCTTAGTAGCTCCTTGAACCTTTCCTAAGTTTCATATAAGGATTCCCCATCCTCTTGAGAAAATGTATTAATTTCAGTCATTAATTTAGCCGTTTTAGCAGAAGGGAAATACTTATATAGAAACTTTTGGGCTAGTTCATCCCAGGTGTTTACCGAGCCAACTGGGAGGGTGTTAAGCCAAGCCTTAGCTCGGTCTTTTAATGAAAATGGAAACATTCGAAGGCGGATGGCGTCGTTTGATGCTCCATTGATCCCAAAGGTATCACATATTTCTAAGAAATTAGTAATATGTAGATGGGGATCCTCGTCCGCAAGCCCATGAAAGGTTGCGGAGTTTTGAAGCATTTGTATCAACTGCGGCCGAAGTTCGAAGTTATTGGCTTCGACATTCGGTGCATTGATAGCGGCGCCGAGATTACCTACAGTGGGCCGTAGGTAATCCATGAGGGTGCGTTGGTCCGCCATTGGAAGTGGGTCCCCGAAACTTTCTCTTGGTTTTTAGCTTTAACTCTTCTTCTGAGAAAGCGTTCGGGTTCTTCTAGGGGTTCTTTTATGTCTCTACTAGAACTGGAGCTCATACACTACGTAGGAAGTTCAAATGTGACGCCTGGGTTCCAAGTCCTGCAATAAAAACAGAAAAGAACGTTGGTCAGAAGGTTCACCACGGCCCCGTGTTCAGCGAACACGACCCGTGGTCGGAGATACAGTGATTGTTTTCCGGATCCCAGTTACTGGGGAGTTGGACACGGCCCCGTGTTGCACCGATACGGCCCCGTGCTCAGCTCTCTGTAACTCGGAAAATAAAAACTGCCAGTACCAATGCTGGACACGGCCCGTGTCCGACCAGGGACGGCCCGTGCTGAGCTCTGCAGAAGTTGAAAAACTAAGAAAAATCCTAAAAAAAAATAGAAAAATAAGAAAAACGATTAGGCCGTTGATTCCTAACTTTCTTAAAATCCTTGTGTCCCCGGCAACGGCGCCAAAAACTTGATGTGCGTTAGGTGTATATATAGGTTTAAGTATATTTTAAGCCCTTTTTACACTTTCTTTAGCCAAGTTTTAAATTTATAAAACACGATATTTACTAACACTAAACACACATATGGGCAAGTGCACCCATCGTGAGCGTAGTATAGTGTTGGTAAGATACCGAGGTCGTCCAAGGACACAAGAGCTTTTAGTACCGGTTTATCCTCAACGTCTAATCAAATCAAAAAGTTTAGAAAAAATGTTTTAAACTAAGAAAAATAAAAATTAACTAAAATGCTGAAAATAAAAATAAAAATAAAAACAGATAGACAAGATGAATCACTTGGCTTCGACTCGTGTATAGTGTAACCTTTGATTATTTCCGCACTTTTGCACTATTTAAGAGATTATCTTAGTTATTGTAGTAGGCCCTTCTTTTGGAGGTGACGTTACCCTCAACCCAGTAGTTTGAGTCAGCAAGGATACAATCCTAAAGGGTCGGATTATTGAAAGATAATTAATTAAGTTATTAATGCATAATGTGGTAGGCCCCTCTTTTGAAGGTGACGTTACCCTCGGCTAAGTAGTCTGAGTCAGCAGGGATACAATCCTAAGTAGCCGGGTTAAAGTATTAATAGTAGTTTAACTTATGAGGGGATCAAAGAGTTTGGACCCCCGCCATCCAATACCGTTAAGTATTGAAGGAGGTCCTACTAAATTTGACCCAGGTCCTTTGCAGGATCTATACACTGAACAATGGCAAGACTTTTACCAAACTGTTCCCTTAACCCCCGACCAGGTAGCCAACATACCTCCATATAGACCGTGGAGATATGAATGGTGAAAATCTTTTATTTTATATAGACAGTAAAATAATGCCAAGACACCACGGACAAACGATAAGGAAGAATCACCTTCAACATAAGAAACTGGTTATTAAAGTCATTAATACATAACCAATTAAAATGTGCGAAAAGATTAAAAATAAAAAGTATTACACTAGACACTTTGTCTTCACCAAGTGATGTAAGAGACTTAGGTAAACATGGCCTTGATTGTCAAGAACTCTTACGATCAATCTTGGATCCCGAGACGACTCACACACTCTATGATGGACAATGGATGATGGTGGTGGATGATGGTGTTATGGTGGTGGTGGGTGGTGGGTGAAGTGTGAGAGAGGTGGTGTGCCACGGGATGGTTTGAGCTTGAGCCAAGCACTCCTATTTATAGGCTGAACAGAAGCTCGGGCACGGCCCCGTGTCCAGTGGGCATGGCCCCGTGTCCACATCCTTCTCTTTCTTCATTAATTGCTCTTGTCTTTATTAGTTGACCACGGCCCCATGTCCGCTGGGCACGACCCCGTGTGCAGAAGCATATCTGTACTATCAAGATTTGCCTGGATTCTGCGAATCTTATAGTTGACCACGACCCCGTGTCCTTTGAGCCCGGCCCCGTGGTGGGCGATGGAAGCTTCTATAACTTTGTCTTTTATGCTGACACTTGGGCACGCCCCCATGTTCACTGAGCACGGGGCGTGTTCAACCTTCTGTTCTCTTGTTTTGCTTGGGAAGATGTTTTCGGGGAGGTCGGGCATGCCACGCTTGTTCATTTTCTTGTATTTATGTTAGATTTAGCTGCCTTTTCGCTTCTTTTGTTAATTTGAGCTCATTTAATCCTGAAAATACAAAAGGAAGACAAAAGCACACTTTTTCCAACATTAGTGCTAAAAAAGGGTTAGTTTTATGCCACAATTGATGTAATTTATATGTTACATTTTGCACACATCAATGATCACTTACCATTAATAGAATTTTCTTATAATAACAGTTATCACACAAGTATCAATGCTGCACCATTCGAAGCACTTTATGGACGAAAGTGCCAAACGCCAGTCTGTTGGGAAGAAATTGGAGAAAAGCAATTATCTGGACCTGAGATAGTACAAGAAACAACAGACAAGATCATTCAAGTCAAGGAACGATTAAAAGCAGCACGTGATCGACAAAAGAGTTATGCTGATAACAGACGAAAGCCATTGGAATTTCAGGTAGGAGACAAAGTGTTATTGAAAGTCTCTCCTTGGAAAGGAGTGGTAATATTCATCAAAAGGGGAAAGCTAAGCCTCATGTATGTTGGACCTTTTGAGATTACTAGAAGAATAGGACATGTAGCCTATCAGCTACAACTGCCAAAGGAAATGGCAGGAATACATGATGTATTTCATGTATCTAATCTCAAGAAATGCTTAGCTGATGAATCACTGGTGGTACCTCTTAAAGATATAGAGGTAAATGAACAACTTAAATTTGTAGAAAGACCTCTTCAGATTGAAGACAGGAAAGTTACAAATCTCAAGCACAAAAGACTAGTTCTGGTCAAAGTGAAATGGGACTCCAAAAGAGGACCAGAATACACATGGGAGCTTGAATCTGAAATGCAAAGGAAATATCCACACTTGTTCCAGTAGATCTCGAGGACGAGCTCTAGAACAAGGTGGGGAGGATATAACAACCCTCCTAAATAATCTTCGATACCCTAAAAAAATTTAGAATGCCCTAATATGTCCTAAAATACACCCTGTATACGAAAACGGGCCCCGAATACCTTTATTTTTATTAAAATAAAATAAAAATAAAAATAAATGGTCAAGGCTAGAAGTGATGACCGGTCAAAGCTAGAGTCTACACTCCTAGCTCACGGGCCGCGTAGCCCTTGGCTACGTCTTACGCGGGGAGCGACAAAGCCAGAATCAGGCCCTATAAATAGAGGTCATCGGCTGTTCAATCGAAATCGTTCACATTTTCTTTCTCTCTCGAAATTTCATATAGTATAAGTAATTCTCGGGTATAATACCCCCCTAAATAACGAAGTTCTGCCTCGTTGTAAGTATCATAACCCCGGTTACGTATTAGATACGCTGCCTGATTGATCCAGGGTTCCGTAATAGCTGTCGTGGTCTGCCCGACGTAGTCGTTGGAATGCCGTCTCGGGGAGAGTATTACTAATGTAAATATTGGGTTATTATACTAACACATGTGCATTTGTGTAACTAATAGATAATCACCAGGAAATCCTTAAAGGAAACCCTAAGACAGTAATGTGAGTAATATCCTTTTTGTAAACCTTTTTGTAAACTGTTTTTACAAAACCTCGTATGATTAATAATATATTAAATAGAGATTGAGTATTTGTATTCTATAATTATCGTCGATATGTTGGGGTTTTGTATACAAAATTTGTTACTACCTTGTGAGGGGTAACATGACCACAAGTCGGGTTGACAGTACCGTGGGTGGTAATTAAAGTAGATGGAAACAAATGTAATTGCGCGACCGCCCTCAATACTGTACAATGGTTTTACTTAACTTGATTAAAATGGGATTCACTCACCAGTAATTCCCACTGAAAAAATGTTTTTAAACGAGTTTCAGGTAACAAAATGTGAAAGCCAAATAGAAGCCAGCTAGACAGCACTGAAGGCTTGGAAAAGTGGCTATAAAGTTACCTAAAATAAAGAGATGTTTTATTTAAATAAGATAGGGTTTTATCCCTATAAAAATGTGTGTACATGAAACTTGGGATTGTCCCATATGTTTAATATATTAAAAGCGTGGTATTTTACTTTGATAAAATATTTCCTAACTACGTTCCTCATGTAATTTCTGCTGCCAAAATGATAAACACCTGGATACCACCGAAACTGGCCGCGGCCGCCTGTTCCCGGGTCAGTAGGGAATGGGGGTTGCGACACCTTCCGAGGTTATACCTTATGGTCACTTAGTTTAATTAGTTGTATGATAGGTAGTTTATATGCCTTAGGAAAATGACCAAAATGCCCTTTTCATGCATAATTTGATTTTAAGCATATGTAACTTAACTTTTGTCACTTAAACTAATTATGAAACATATTTAAACATGTTAGGGCATATAATACTTGTCATAGAACTAGTTAGGCGTCTCAAACGTGCACGTTAGAGTAGCGTAGACTACCTTAACGGGTCGCAACGGGTCATAAGCACTTAGGATAGGTTCCGATTTAGAATGTAGGCTTTGTTAAATCATATCACATGAGTTCCATTACTCATTTGGTTTACGAGACCTCATTCTACCCGATCTCCTGATTTAGGTGTCGATTTATTAACTTAGCGATCCGATTACTAGGTGCCACTTGATTTCCTTGGTTTGCCCGAGCTTTGTTAGTTCACTATTAATCAAGGATACTTTGCAAATCAATGTGAGTACATAGTCCCCTCTTTTACTGTTTTCAATTGTTTTGGGTTGATTCATATGTGTTAAACGATTTCGATGATTTCAAAAACGAATACTATGGTTTATATTAAACATAACGATTTTGATAATGTGAACGAACTTATTGGGACGTATTTACATAATGAATAACATTCATTAACAATGATCAATCCGACCAGTAGTATGTTATGGTACCATAGGATCTGACAAATCCCGTTATCGGACTACCACCATGGTTATGTATGGGGGTTATGTGGGTAACGACTGAACCTGATGATTGTTAACTTACCCTTTGGTAGTTTGTTAATACGAGTTGAACGATGGATGAGTTACGAAAGTTTGAATGTATTCAACGAGACGACCAAAAGTAGTTTTCACAATTAAAACGAGAACGATTTGAACGATTGAACGATTTTAAATGATTGAACGATTTTGAACAATTGAACGATTTTGAACGATTGAACGATTTGAACAAGTTAAACAAATTGAACAAACGATTGGTTTTTGGTATATGATTAGATAACGGAACAGGTTTAATGTGATAAAAGCATGGTAGATACGCCGCTGGTACTTCTTATATATAAGTGCTTTTATCATATTATATTCGGTGGCGTTATTTAGTTCACTTGGACGACGAACGATTTTAAACGATACACATAACGATGTTTACTAAATGATATAAACCATACGAGTTTTATGACGAGAACGATTTACAAGTTAGTTTACATAAACAAATGTTTTGGGTTAAGATTCATGGCATCAAGGTTTTATAAACTATAACCAACTTATTTGAGTTAGCTATTCTTATTACAATACAAACATTTTACAAAACAAGGTTTTCTAATATTAATTAAAGTAGTTGTACGAGTTATCTCAACATGTAAACGGGCCATGAATCTGACACTCTCACAAAACCTATGTGCTCGCCGGCATTTCTGTGTTGACTTTATTTTCACATATGTTTCAGGTGGTGTGGTTTGATGATGTTGATTGCTACTAGGATGCAAGCTCACTTAGGATCTGACGAGGCCTTAGTGACGTAATAACAATGATAGACGATGTGGTTGTGTTTTTTCTTAAAATTCAAGACAAAGTAAATGGTTAATATTTAAATAAAACGAAACTTTTTAATCCATGGTTGTGAAACAATAATTCTGTCGCTCCACTCCCCGACGTTTCCGCCGCGGTTTGTTGTTTTACGCGGTCGGGGTGTGACATATTTAAGGTATGTTTAGCTTATGTCACTGTTCCGGAGTGTACGTCGTGACGCGAATTGGCAGACTTTTGCAGTTTGTCGCAAATTGTCCCTATTAATGAATAAACTTGTTTTTGCCATACCGAATCCTTCAAAACTTATTTCTAAGCTATGTAAAGGATATTTAGGGTATGTTTAGCTTATGTCACTATTCCGGAGTGTACGTCGCGTTAAACTAATTACGTCTATGTAACAGTTTGCGTATAACTTTCTAGAAAGTGTTTAAGAGTTTGAAATCAAACAAAATTCAAAATGTGCAAATGTCAAACATAAATAAACAAATCTTGGGATCAAAACTCATTGTTTTATTGATAATTGAATTGTTCGAAGTTGTACAATTATTACACAAGCACAGATGTCACAAAAACGCACCTAACGAGCATCCTACACGCGAAACGAAGATTTTGTACTCAAGACTTGCCCCTTCGAACGAAGCCAGTAGCTTTGTACGAAGGCACTGCCTTCGTACAAAGGCAGCCAACTTCAAACAAGGCTGCCAACCCTCCTCTATAAATACTCACCTCACTTCTCCATTTCATTCATTGCTTCCATTTTGCTCCTGAACTGCTGACCCCCGATTTTCAAGTAAGATTTATCATTTTTGCATGAATCACAACGTTTTCCACTACGATTTTACACGCGTATATCTCCAATTTCATCAAAACTTCTTTGTTTTCATCAAAACTTCTCTATTTTCACCTAAACTTCATCTTTTTCATCTAAACTTCATTCTTTTTGCAAAAACCTTCATCTTTTTCATCAAATCTTTTTATTTTATCACGGATCTACACTAAACCGAGTGTATTGGGCCTAGCTTCGGCTTCCCAACTTAGAAATCTATAGATTCACACTCACCAAATTTTAGATCTACGTAAAAACCCTATTAAACTTGATTTTTACACAAAAACGGACCAAAACCGACCCGTATTTCGTTCACTGGATAGTGGGACGAAGTGGTGTCAAAACCGTCTTGAATAGGACTTGAAAACACATCCGATTCAGATGAAAACACAACCCCGAACGCAAGAAACAGCCACTTGTGAAAACTAGACTGTTCTGTGCCAAGCCCCGGCTTCGTACAAAGGCACTGCCTTCGTATGAAGGCACTGGTTTCGCACAACCCAGCCCAAGTTCTCACCTGTGACTCGAGCAAAGACCTCTCCGGCTCTAATTTTAATCAGTAGCTTAAGGCTGGAGGGATAAACACTCGATTTCCCCTAAGAAGGACGCGAAGAACACTCGATTTTGGATAACGGAAGCACCACATGTATGAAGACACCACCTTCGCACGAAGGCACTGGCTTCATACGAAGCCTCTGTTTCCCACCCGACACTCCGATTTTGACCGTTTCAGCACTTTGGAGGACTTACGCACTTCTGTTCCCATACGCAGGCTGATCCGGCGCTCCCTTCAATCCATCTCAGATCGTGTTTACTTACTAAGCACGCACTCTGTGAGTATACTCGAACCCTTTTTCGCTTAACGCACTTTTGGGTGTTACATACGTTCTCTATCAAAAGCACAACACTTAAACGCTTTACAAACTCTAACCGCACTCGCATGATATACGTGATTAGTTGAATACTTGTTGCTATGTTACACAGTGATGACTTGCCCTACGGCCCTTAGCAACATGTTTATTCAGGGGTTGTTAAGGATCACATACTTTACTTCACGTGTTTGCTTCGGTGAACCCGTGTCGCGCATATTCTACTCGTAGTCATGTGGTTAGCTTGTATTATTGTTGATAGTTACTTGATTCACCTTTCTGTGTTACATGCTGGATATGTGTAACGCTTTCATTACTATACTTATGCAAAACTTGTATACTCACCTTTACATTTTGTATTGACTTTTATTTTAACGTATGTGACAGGTTGATGGATCTTTTTGCTGCAAATGGATAGGGTCCCTAGAAAATCACATAAAATCTAAGTTGTCGGATTTGATTTGTTTGAGAGACTCGTTATCTGTTATGACTGTTTGTTGAAATATTTGTTTATTAGTATGGGATAATGAACTTGTTAAATATTGCCACTAAATAGCTGTTATTGTCACACCCCCAAATTCCACAAGCGGAGTATCACCGCATGAGGCATGACATGACCAGGATCAAGCCACCAATCACATTGAACAATGTATAAAAGTAAATATAAAACCAAACATAATATAATTGGTGTCCGAAAGAAATTAACCAAGTTCAAATTATCAGCGGAAGCATAAAGTTTAAAACCAAAACTTAAGTTTAATAGTTCAAATGTTTAAACATGGAACTCAACAGTCCATGTCCCACAACGACCCTGTCCTCCTGTGCAAGCTCCATCTAAGCACCTAATGACATGCAAGGCATATAGTAACGAATCAACAACAAAGTTGAGTGAGTTCACAGTTGGGTGTTCGTTTTAAGTTGTTTCAAAATCATAGGTTTCCTTTAGCTGGCTTACTTGCCGTGGGGGTTACCCCATAGTTGAAAAACATGATTAACCATTCCTTTTACTCTGGCTCCCAGCCGTGGGGGCTACCCCATGAATATCCAACTAGACCCGATACCATATCGACTACTGACTGAGAAAGTTGGGTGCCCTAAGTCAATGTCTATCATCATTGACGTGCCCATATTCATTAGTCCACTCCCGTCCTCTACCGCACGGTGTGAGGCTTGTCAAACCTAATAGCGCTATTTAACTAATGACCCGTTCGCCATTGGCCCGATGATTAGGTCGATATAAAAATGCGGGACTTAATGATAGAGTTTTTTTTTTGGTCTAGTAACAATGTTTTCACCCTTTAGTTAAGAGGGTGGAGGTACGTGTCCCATATAGGGAGATCACGCAGGTTCCAATGTTGTCACCCTTCAATTAAGAGGGTGGAGGTACATATTCTACCCAAGAAGAATGCGCAGGTTTCCTTATTAAACGTCAACCCATTCCTAAACCACCGGGAATCCCATGCCTTGTAGAAAGTGTGAACTCACCTTAGGTTAGCTCGGCAGATACACAAAAGGTCACTTGAGCTATTTGTGGTCAACCACGTACAAACATGGTTACCATACAAGTCAGGTCTAGGTTCAAGTAGTGCACATAGGTTTACACATAAGCTAACAGGTTACGAACACGTAATGATCATGGTAGACATGTAGAACACATTAACACATTAACAGTAGCAGTCAAGTACACATCATGTCCAAACTTGTGCGACTCAAATGATTGGGCTCGTACAAGCTCAATGGCCCAATAATCTTGTGCGATTCAATAATTGAAGCCCACTAAACCTTCGGCCCAGCCTGTTGTGCGTCCAGCACAATCTTGTGCGACCCACAACGGGTTGTGCGATCCAGAACATACCCGACCCAATAATAAAAGAAGTCCAAATAGTTATGTGGCCCAACATCTTATGCGACCAGCACAACCTTGTGCGACTCACAAGATATTATGCGACTGAGCTTGAAGGGGTTGTACAGTGTGCCTAACTAGTTGTACCGTAACATATCTTGTGCGACTGACTTGTGCAACCAGCCTTATACGTTTAGCCTTATGCGATTAGTTTTAGGTTTCCTAAAATCACGCAATCTATTCTAACTGTTTCCTATTTCTCATCCATTCGATCCAATCAACACTAACAGTTTCCAATCATACTATAATCGATCAAACTAGGGTTTTAACATCAAATTCCTATGAACCCAAATCATATTCAAAACATAAGCAACAACCATAACATTTAAACACATTAACACGGCTCATCTTCTTGATTACTAGCATGCATCCTAACATAACAACACAACAATCATCCGAATATAGACACATCACAGTCGATTAACATATGTTCGGTTCAATATATATGTGAGCCGATTAGCATATTAACACACCTTGTTTCATCAATAATCAAATTAACATTCTAGCTAGTCGTTGTACCAAATCTCATGAACACATAACATCAATGATTTTATTATCAAGAACCCTAACTATTATACGAGATCATAACAATCACAATATCAATTAACATGCAATCATAGCAATCGGAACATCTTGTACTATGCAAACAATAGTGAAACACTAACCGGATTTTATGTTTGGAACGAAGAAGACTTCGAACGAGGAAGAGGGATGTCGTCGGTCTTCGAAGGAGAGGGAGAGAGAGTAGGGTTTGTGTGTGTTGTGTGATTTGCAAATAATGAGGAGTATACACCCTCCTCATGGGTTATGCGTGTGAAGGGAGTGGGCCAAACCCATCATGGGCTGCCCTTGGTTCGAATATAAAGAGTGTGGCCTGAATGGGCTTGTGCGATTGGACTAGTGTTGAGTGTTCAAGATTACCATACACTTTTACACATAACACAAATTCACATAACATGAAACATTTAATCATTCATTAAAACCACATATCAATTAGTCACATACAGGTTAAATCAAAATACAAAGGAAGGTTCTAAAATACGAGTTGTCACATCATCCCCAAGTTGAAAGAAATTTCGTCCCGAAATTTAGCACGTAGTTACTGAGGAAGCTAGTTAGGTTGCATGGTTTCCTGGTTTTCCTGGGGTGTCACATCCTTCCCCCGTTGGTTTGGAATTTCATCCCGAAATTCCACAGTAGCTTCAGCCTCAGTAGTGGATTCACTTTTCTCGAACAACTGGGGATACTTCTCTTTCATTTGGTCTTCTCGTTCCCAGGTAAACTCTGGGCCACGACTGGAGTTCCAACGAACTCAAACAATGGGTATCCTAGTATGCTTGAGAACCTTAACATCTCGGTCTGTAATCTCTACTGGTTCCTCAATGAATCGCAGCTGATCGGCGATTGTGAGTTCCTTGAGAGGAATTATGAGGGTCTCATCTGACAAACACTTCTTCAGATTCGACACATGGAATACGTTGCGAACTCCACTGAGTTCTTCAGGTATATTCAGTCTATAGGCCACCTTACCAATTCTCTCATTGATTTCGAAAGGTCCAACATAACGTGGATTTATCTTGCCTCGTTTACCAAAACGAACCACAACCTTCCAAGGTGAAACTTTAAGTAGCACTCGATCCCCAACCTGGAACTCGAGTGATTTCCTGCGCTTATCAGCATAGCTTTTCTGACGGTCACGAGCTGCCGCCATTCGTTGACGTATTTGGGCAATCTTTTCTGTCGTGTCGACGACAAGTTCTGGGCCAGTGATTTGGCTGTCACCAACTTCTACCCAGCATAAGGGTGATCGGCATTTCCGTCCATACAAATCCTTGAACGGAGCGGCCTGGATGCTAGTGTGGTAACTGTTGTTGTATGAAAACTCTACTAAAGGTAGGTGCCTTTCCCAGCCGTTACCAAAGTCGATAACACATGCACGAAGCATGTTTCAAGAGTTTGAATGGTGCGTTCAGACTGCCCATCCGTCTGTGGATGATACGTTGTGCTCATGTCTAGATGTGAGCCAAAGGATTTATGCATTGCTTGCCACAATTCAGAGGTAAAACGTGGATCACGATCAGAAATGATGGAGGTTGGCACCCCGTGCCTCGAAACTACTTCCTTCAGATAGATGTCTGCCAGAGTGGAGAACTTATCCATTTCCTTGATAGCCAGGAAGTGTGCAGACTTGGTTAGTCGATCCACTATCACCCAAATGGTATCGTTTCCTCGTTGAGATCTAGGTAAGCCAGTAACGAAGTCCATGGAAATTTGCTCCCATTTCCATGTGGGAATCTCTGGTTGTTGAAGTAGGCCTGATGGCTTCTGTTATTTGACCTTGACCCTAGCACAGGTGAAACATTTACTGACATTAATCAATCCCTCTTTCCCACTTCCTGTATTAATCGAGGAAGTATCCATTAGGTGATGAGCATCATAGGTATAACAACCCATTCCCATTTCCTGCATTATCTGAGGAAGCATCCACTAGGGAATGATAGAGTTATGCCTTACGTGGAGATCCTTGATGGGTTATTCTATGCAAGTAGATAAAACTCTAGATTCCGTGCAAGACATTTGCTTAACACAACTTATACAAACAGACTCCTATGAATAAATTTCGGGATGAAATTTCCTAAAGTAGGGGAGACTGTGATAATTGTGCCTATAGTTATCACTAACCAATCCCGAACAATTTCGTAAGCAATAAAACCTTTTATTTTATTTATTGGATTGTGTAATTATCCAAGATATTTGAACGTTTTCAATCTTTGTTCAATTTCGGGATCTTAAACAATTTCTAGAAAGTGATACGTAAGCTGTTACGTAAACGTAATCAGTTCAATGCAACATACGCTCCGAGATAATGAAATAATCTAAACATACCTTAAATGCCCTTAACATAACTTAGAAATAAGTTTTGGAGGGTTCGGTATGTGAAAAATATACTTATTTGATCACAGAGACTATTTACGTCAAACTACGAAAGTCTGCCAATTCTCGTAGCAACGTACACTCTGGAACAAGAACATAAGTTAAACATACCTTAAATACCCTTATTATAACTTAGAAATAAGTTGTAACATCTGTGCTTGTAATCATTGTGAACAGTTCAATTATCAATAAAACAATGTTATTTGATCCCAATGTTTGTTTGGTTATGTTTTACATTTTTCATGTTTTGACTTTTATTCAGTTTCAAACTCTATATCACTTTCTGGAGAGTTATACGCAAACTGGTGCGTAAACGTAATCAGTTTAATGTGACAAATACTCCGGAACATCAACATATACTTAACATACCTTAAATAACCCTTACATAACTTAGAAATAAGTTTTGAAGGCTTTGGTATGGCAAAAACAAGTTAATTCGCTTACAGGGACTAAACTTGACAAACTGCGAAAGTATGCCAATTTGAACAGTAACGAACATTCCGGAACATGACCATAAGTTAAACATGCCATAAATATCCTCTACATAGCTTAGAAATAGGCTTTGAGGTGTTCGGTGTGCTAAAATAAACTTTTGGGACATTCAGGGACTAAAAGCGTCAAAAAGTGCACAAGTTTACACTTTCGCGCATAACTTACGTTCTGAATGCATCCGGACATCCAAAAATTTATGTAAGCACTAAAATATTTTATTTTAGTGTTTAGGCTTGAGAAAAATCCATTCGTCGCGTCATTTGGATCGTTTTTCGCGCTTATGGGCATTCCGTCGTAATTAAGCGAACATCGCGATCGTACGGCCAAACGAACCGACATCTGAGATATTTTTTAGCACATTTTAAGTTCCCTATACTTTAACTTCATTTTAGAGCTTTGAAATGGGGTTAACGGGGCTTAAACGTGTCAAAAAAACGCATCGAAAACCAAGTTTTGAGGTTGCAGGGACTGAAACTGTAAATCTGCCAAACTAGGTCCGTAAACAGGGGCCAGATGCAGCAAAACATTTTTTTTCAGCTGTTAACAGCCCTTAACACTCTCCAAAGGCCAAGTGCCAAGTGTCAAGTGTCAAACTCTTATGGTGGATGGCAAATGAGTTACCACAACTTTCCAACAAGTGTACGGCTTAGATCGTGCCCCCTTTTCCAAGAAATGATCCTAACGGTGAACCGAAAACTATAAATACCCACCTCCACCCTTCACTTTTCCTCACAAGAATCTGATCTAATGTGCTCTAAGTTGAAACCTTTGTTTCATACCTGAGCTATTTTGATCTTGATTAGCATTCGGGGACCCTTCGTAAGTATTCTTTCGTTCTTTTATTGTTTTTCGAGTCCGAAAGTCAAACTTTGTTTGACTTTCTGCGTTGACCAGTTTATGGTCAATGCGAAGTTCATTTGAACTTCGCAACGTGATTGTAATCACGATGGTTATAGTCCCTTGTGACTATGCCTACTGATTACCACGTTGTCTAGGGTCGTAAGGGTAAGCGATCTGATAAACCGCTTATACCTTCGAACCCGACCCATTTGGTCGATCATTAGGATCCGACCAAACACATTAGGTGACCATAATATATAGGGAATAACCTTCCGAGGTTATACCTTATGGTCGCTTCGTTTAAGTAGTTGTATGATAGGTAGTTTATATGCCTTAGGTAAATTACCAAAATGCCCTTTTGACGCCAAAATTCATTTTAAGCATATGTAACATAAATTTTGGTATCTAAACTATTTTGGTAACAATATTAGATATGTTAAGGCATATTTTACTTGTCATAGGACTAGTTAGGCGGTCCGAACGCGTTTCACGCGAGCGACGCGTTAAAGTAGCATAAGCTACCTAAACGGGTCGTAATGGGTCGTAAGCACTTATGTTAGGTTTCATTTAGTATGTAGGCTTTGTTAAACCATATTACACGAGTCTCCATACTCGTTTGGTTTACGAACCCGCATTCTATCCGATCTTCCGATTTAGGTCCGGTATATTAACACAGTTACCTATATTAGGTGCCGTTTGATTCCGTGATCTCTAGCATTGCTTGGTGGTTATCTTAGGACTTCTAAGCAATCTCAAGTGAGTACATAGACCCCTCTTTTACTGTTTTCCAAACTGTTTTGGGGTGGAACACATGTGCCTACTTGTTACTTTCATGCTTTCCATGTTTTCACATCATATACCTGCTATGTTCGTTAGTACATTATAGTACATTGTTTTACATTACATTTCATGCTATGTATGCCCATTGTGTGCGTACTTAGTACATTGCTTTACATTACATTTCATGCTATGTATGCCCATTGTGTGTGTACTTAGTACATTGCTTTACATTACATTTTATGCTATGTATGCCCATTGTGTGCGTACTTAGTACATTGTTTCACATTACATTTCATGCTATGTATGCCCATTGTGTGCATACTTAGTACATTTGTTTCACATCACATGCTATGTATGTCCATTTGTTACATACTTAGTACAGTTGTTTTCATCACATGCTTACATTTTGGTATGACATTTGGTTTGTTTCAATGGAACAATACATTCATTAACATTAGCTACGCCGTTCGTTAGTAGGTAGTGGTACCATAGGAATTGACAACTCCCGTTCCTGAAATCCTGGGTTTGTTTGGATTGGAAGGAATGACCGAATTCGATATACATAACTTAGATAAACCTTTAATTTGTTTAAGGGTTTATCGCCACAGTCTCAAGGCTTGGATGTATGCATTTTCACAATACCGCATAGTTGTTTATATCAGTATAGCATGCATTTGTTCCACAAAACATAACTTTGATTTAAACCATGTTTTACTTCAATACCTTGTTTTTGTGCATTTTACATATGGTTAGTTGATATATTTCACATACCATACATGACATTTTTGGATACACATCACATGATTTACATTAGACATAAACATTTTGACATTGATATACATAATTCATGATTAACATTAATCACGGATATTTGATATGGTTTACACAATAACATTTTGACATTTGATTATACATAAACAATTTACATTGGTGGTTTGGTTTGAGTAAGTGATTTAAGTAACGAGGCGTGTGTAATATGATACAAGCATGGTGGATACGCCGCTGGTACTTCCTATATATAAGTGTTTGTATGGTGTTACATATCGTAGCGTTATTTAAATCATTTCAATTTATGACACATGACATTTTATACAAATAACATACTTTTTACAAGACATTGCTTACAAGCAACTTATCTTACACAAACTCATTTTTACATGGTTATTCATTTAACCTTACATTTATTTATACATATCATCTGATCTTATCGTTTTTCAAATAATTTATAAGACAAAGCAAATTACAAGGTTCATGACTAAACATTTTCTTAAAACACAAGTCATGAATCATATTTTTACAAAAACCTATGTATCTCACAGGCATTTTTATGCTGACGTACCTATTTTCACATGTGTTTTCAGGAGCTTTTCCATAGGATGATGATCGTGACACTAGGGCGGACCTGTGCCTTAGAGACTAAAAATGAAGACAAACTAGTTTAATTATGTTATGAACACTTTGTTTCCTGTTTAAGACAATATAACACTCTTGTTTAATAAATAAAATATAACTTTGTATGCCATGGTTGTGAAACAATAATTCTGTTACAACACTCCCCGACGTTTTCCGCCACGTTTTGTATGTTATACGTGGTCGGGGTGTGACAGAAGAGTTGGTATCAGAGCCAATGGTTATAGGGAATTAGGTTATTAGTAATTCTTTGACCTAGACTATAACCTTTCTAGGACCCTAACACAAGTTATCTTGTGTTTAGATCTTAAAACATGCACATCACCTATCCTTAGGTGATTATCAAAACAAAAACCAAATTTTCCGAAATGATTTTTGAAAAACAATCATCTATTTTGAATGATTTATTACAAGGTTTTAAACCCTCTATTGTAAGGTTTTGAACCCTCTGTTATATGGTTTTGAACCCTTCCAGTTTGGTTTTTGGCCTTGTGCCTTCAAATTTTCAAAATCTCGTCAAAGTTTTGGGTTCTAAATAGTGTGAACACGTGCAAACTGGAAGAGTGAATGCCTGTATTCTGGGTTTTCTGTCTAGGCAAGCACTTCGTATATATCTCATCAGACGCGAGACCAGTTGTGCTTACCTGGGAATTCTTGGGATGAGTGTTCACTTATAGGCGAGCATGTCTTCGCGATACATTATTTTTGATCCATTTACTTTGATTAGTCACTGTGTGTCGTTTGTTTGCTTGGTAATGTGGACAAATGACCACCATCTTTTCTTTTGTTAATTTTGTTACATCTCATTCTCTTCATCCAATCATCTCACTCGTTTCCTTTCATGTTTTCCTCTTTTAGAATGCCTCCTCGACGCGAAAACCAGATAGCGACTGCCGAACTGGAAGAAATCATTGCGCAGCAGATGGCTACTCAATTTCCAAACCTCTTTGCTCAATGGAACCAAGCCAACAACAACAACAATGCTCCATGCAAATACAAGGATTTTAACTCGGCTAAACCACTCAAGTTTAGTGGTTCTGAAGGAGCGACTGGGCTTCTTCAATGGTTCGAGAGCATTGAGAATACTTTCCATCATGTTCAGTGTCCTGACAATTGCAAGGTCGAGTTTTCTTCGAGTGTGTTTCAGAAGAGGGCTCTCACATGGTGGAACGGGGTTATGAGAGATCGTGGTGCAGAAGTTGCTCTAGCACAAACATGGGCTGAACTTAGAGCTCTTATGATGAGGGAATTTTTTCCTCGTCATGAACAGCGAGCTTTGGAGAGAGAGTTCGATGATTTGAAGCAAGATAGTGGTGAGCACAGGGCGTATACTGATAGATTTGAGGAGTTGAGTCTGCTTTGCCTGACTATGGTTACCCCACTCGACAAGGCTATCGAAAGGTACATCGACGGCCTACCTGACTCGGTACAAGACATCATTACTGGTAGTAACCCTACCACACTCCGTCAGGCTATCGAGTTAGCAGCGACATTGACTGAGTCGCAGATTCGGAAGAATAAGTTACACAGGAAGGGTGACAAGGGCAAGAAACAGTCGGCTGACAAGGAAGATAGCAAGAAAGGTCAAAACAAGAATGGAAAGAATTCGGGTTCTTCGAGAGGGTCAAGGAAGCGTAAGACTTCCCAAAATTTTGCTGTCACTGCCCAAGCTAACCAGGCAGCTCCCAACCAACCCGCACAGCCTCCAGCGAAGAAACCCTATTCAGGGAATGCACCTTTGTGCAATAGATGCAACAGTCACCATCAGCCGCAACATCAGTGCCGTTTCTGTACTAACTGTGGGAAGTCAGGTCACCTTGCCAATGTTTGTCGATTTGCTCAGAATCGGGCAATTCAGCCTCCTGCTCAACAACAGGGCCAAGCTGCACGACCACATTACCCACCGGGTGCTTGTTATAACTGTGGGGATCTGACCCACTACCGTAACCAGTGCCCAAGATTGGTGAATGCAAACCAGAATCAGGCTCAGGCTCGAGGGCGAGCTTTTAACTTGAATGCCCAAGAGGCGCAGGCGGACGATAATGTGGTGAACGGTACGTTCTTTATTAATAATCAGCCTGCATCTGTTCTTTTTGATACGGGTGCCGATAAGAGTTTTGTGTCATTGTCTTTTGAGCCAATGCTTCGCGTGTCTAGAACGAAACTAGGAAAACCCTTGACAGTAGAAGTTGCTAGTGGTGAACCCATTGTTCTTGATTCTGTTCTTCACAACTGCCAGTTGAACCTTAACGACCATCTTTTTCCTATTGACCTCACGCCAATGCAACTTGGAAGCTTCGACGTTATAGTGGGTATGGATTGGTTATCTAAGCATCACGCAGAGATAGTTTGTTCTGAGAAGATTGTTCGTGTGCCGCTTTCGACAGGCGAGATCCTACAGGTTCGTCGTGAGAAGCCTGCCGGTGGTCTCAAACTCATGTCTTGTTTTAAAGCTCGGAAATATCTGCGGAAGAACTATGTAGCCTTCTTAGCACATGTTACAGCAGATAAAGGCAAGGGTAAGTCTATTTCAGATATTCCTGTCGTTCGGGATTATTCTGAAGTTTTCCCTGAAGAGTTACCTGGTCTACCCCCAGCACGCCAAGTCGAGTTCCGCATTGATCTCGTACCTGGTGCAAATCCCATTGCCAGAGCTCCATACCGTCTTGCGCCGTCTGAGATGCAAGAGTTGTCTAAGCAGCTTCAGGAACTCTCTGACAAAGGTTTTATCCGTCCTAGCTTTTCACCCTGGGGTGCTCCCGTTCTTTTTGTCAAGAAGAAGGATGGATCTTTTAGGATGTGTATCGATTATCGTGAGCTTAACAAGCTTACCATCAAGAATCGATATCCCCTACCGCGCATAGACGACCTCTTTGATCAGTTACAGGGTGCTTCTTATTTTTCGAAGATTGATCTACGTTCTGGGTATCATCAACTTCGGGTGCATGAAGAAGATATTCCCAAGACAGCGTTCCGTACTCGTTATGGGCATTATGAATTCACAGTCATGCCATTCGGTCTGACTAATGCTCCTGCTGTTTTCATGGACTTAATGAATAGGGTCTGCAAACCTTATTTGGATCAGTTCGTCATTGTTTTTATTGACGACATCTTGATTTATTCTAAGACGCGAGCTGATCACGAGCAACATCTTCGTCTTACTCTGGAACTCCTAAAGAAAGAGCAACTTTTCGCCAAATTCTCCAAGTGTGAATTCTGGCTTAAAGAGGTTCAATTCTTAGGACATATTGTCAACGAACGAGGCATTCATGTAGATCCCTCCAAGATCAGTGCGATTAAGGATTGGGATACGCCTACTACTCCTACTGAAGTTCGTTCTTTTCTTGGTCTAGCGGGTTATTACCGCCGCTTCATTGAAAACTTCTCAAAGATTGCAGTTCCTCTAACTGCTCTAACTCAGAAGAACAAACCCTTTGATTGGGGATTCAAGCAAGAGGAAGCTTTTCAACACTTGAAGCAGAAACTTTGTGACGCGCCTGTTCTAACTTTGCCTGAGGGCAATGATGATTTCGTCGTTTATTGCGATGCATCTAAATTAGGTCTTGGCTGTGTCCTGATGCAAAGGAACAAAGTCATAGCATACGCATCGAGGCAGTTGAAGATACATGAAAAGAACTACACCACTCATGATCTTGAGTTGGGTGCAGTTGTTTTCGCTCTAAAGATCTGGAGACACTATTTGTACGGTACAAAATATGTGGTTTTCACAGACCACAAAAGTCTTCAGCATATCTTCAATCAGAAAGAACTCAACATGAGGCAACGACGTTGGGTTGAGCTTCTAAACGACTATGACTACGAAATTCGCTACCATCCTGGTAAGGCGAATGTTGTAGCCGATGCATTGAGTCGTAAGGAACGTACTAAACTTCATTGTGTACGTGTTCAATCTGTTATTCAAGCTCGATCTGATATCCAAGCCCGCATTTCTTAGGCTCAACAATCTTGTGTTTCACAAGGTTTGATGGATAAGGAATTTCCCTATCACATAACACCTGCTCTTGAACTGAAGGACAATGGATCATATTACTTCATGGACCGTTTGTGGGTCCCAAGCCAGGATGATCTTCGTACCTTGCTTATGGATGAAGCCCATAAGTCTCGTTATTCTATTCATCCGGGCTCAGATAAGATGTATAAGGATCTTCGTATTCACTATTGGTGGCCTGGTATGAAGAAAGACATTGCCTTATACGTATCAAAATGCCTTACTTGTCTTAAGGTTAAGGCTGAACATCAACGTCCTTCGGGTTTATTGGTGCAACCAGAGATCCCAGTTTGGAAATGGGAAAACATTACTATGGATCTTGTTACCAAACTTCCACGCACAAAGAAAGGTCATGATGCCATCTGGGTAGTCGTTGATCGTCTTACTAAGTCAGCACATTTCTTGCCAATCCGTGAGGATTTTCCTGCTGACAAGCTTGCTAAAATCTATGTGGATGAAATTGTAGCTCGGCATGGAGTTCCTTTGAACATCATTTCTGACAGAGATGCTCGTTTCACTTCTCATTTTTGGAGAACCATGCAATCTGCTATGGGGACCCAACTTAATCTGAGCACAGCTTATCATCCGCAAACGGATGGTCAATCTAAAAGAACAATCCAGACTCTGGAGGATATGCTTAGAGCTTGTGTGATCGACTTTGGTGGTAGTTGGGATTCACATCTTCCATTAATTGAATTCTCCTACAACAACAGTTATCACACCAGCATCAAAATGGCTCCTTTCGAAGCTCTCTATGGTCGAAAATGTCGTTCACCAGTCTGCTGGAATGAGATCGGCGAGGCTCAACTTACTGGACCTGCCCTCATTTTAGAGATAACAGATAAGGTTAAGAAAGTTCGTGATAACCTTTTGACAGCTAGAAGCCGTCAAAAGAGTTACGCGGACCCAAAATGCAAACCCTTGGAATTTCAAGTCGGTGATCGAATATTACTTAAGGTCTCACCTTGGAAAGGTGTGATCAGATTTGGAAAGAAAGGAAAACTTGCACCTAGATATGTTGGACCATTCAAGATCGTCGAAAGAATCGGAAAGGTAGCCTACAGACTTGAGTTACCTCCTGAACTTGGAAATGTTCATCCAACTTTTCACGTGTCCAATCTCAAGAGGTGTTTAGCTGATGAGAACCTCCACATACCACTTGACGAAATTCGTGTTGGTAAAACACTGAAATTTGTTGAGAAACCTGTGGAAATCATGGAACGAGAAGTCAAGTGGCTCAAACGCAAGCGCATTCCTTTGGTCAAAGTTCACTGGGAAGCTAAACGTGGACCCGAGTTTACTTGGGAACGCGAAGATCAAATGAAGGCGGAGTATCCACATCTTTTCCCACGAGTTTCCTCTAAATAAATTTCGGGACGAAATTTCCACAAGTAGGGGAGACTGTAACATTTGTGCTTGTAATCATTGTGAACAGTTCAATTATCAAAAAAAACAATGTTATTTGATCCCAATGTTTGTTTGGTTATGTTTTACATTTTTCATGTTTCGACTTTTATTCAATTTCAAACTCTATATCACTTTCTGGAGAGTTATACGCAAACTGGTGCGTAAACGTAATCAGTTTAATGCGACAAATACTCCAGAACATCAACATATACTTAACATACCTTAAATAACCCTTACATAACTTATAAATAAGTTTTGAAGGCTTTGGTATGGCAAAAACAAGTTAATTCGCTTACGGGGACTAAACTTGACAAACTGCGAAAGTATGCCAATTTGAACAGTAACGAACATTCCGGAACATGACCATAAGTTAAACATGCCATAAATATCCTCTACATAGCTTAGAAATAGGCTTTGAGGTGTTCGGTGTGCTAAAATAAACTTTTGGGACATTCAGGGACTAAAAGCGTCAAAAAGTGCACAAGTTTACACTTTCGCGCATAACTTACGTTCTGAATGCATCCGGACATCCAAAAATTTATGTAAGCACTAAAATATTTTATTTTAGTGTTTAGGCTTGAGAAAAATCCATTCCTCGCGTCATTTGGATCGTTTTTCGCGCTTATGCGCATTCCGTCGTAATTAAGCGAACATCGCGATCGTACGGCCAAACGAACCGACATCTGAGATATTTTTGAGCACATTTTAAGTTCCCTATACTTTAACTTCATTTTAGAGCTTTGAAATGGGGTTAACGGGGCTTAAACGTGTCAAAAAAACGCATCGAAAACCAAGTTTTGAGGTTGCAGGGACTGAAACTGTAAATCTGCCAAACTAGGTCCGTAAACAGGGGCCAGATGCAGCAAAACATTTTTTTTCAGCTGTTAACAGCCCTTAACACTCTCCAAAGGCCAAGTGCCAAGTGTCAAACTCTTATGGTGGATGGCAAATGAGTTACCACAACTTTCCAACAAGTGTACGGCTTAGATCGTGCCCCCTTTTCCAAGAAATGATCCTAACGGTGAACCGAAAACTATAAATACCCACCTCCACCCTTCACTTTTCCTCACAAGAATCTGATCTAATGTGCTCTAAGTTGAAACCTTTGTTTCATACCTGAGCTATTTTGATCTAGATTAGCATTCGGAGACCCTTCGTAAGTATTCTTTCGTTCTTTTATTGTTTTTCGAGTCCGAAAGTCAAACTTTGTTTGACTTTCTGCGTTGACCAGTTTATGGTCAATGCGAAGTTCGTTTGAACTTCGCAACGTGATTGTAATCACGATGGTTATAGTCCCTTGTGACTATGCCTACTGATTACCACGTTGTCTAGGGTCGTAAGGGTAAGCGATCTGATAAATCGCTTATACCTTCGAACCCGACCCATTTGGTCGATCATTAGGATCCGACCAAACACATTAGGTGACCATAATATATAGGGAATAACCTTCCGAGGTTATACCTTATGGTCGCTTCGTTTAAGTAGTTGTATGATAGGTAGTTTATATGCCTTAGGTAAATTACCAAAACGCCCTTTTGACGCCAAAATTCATTTTAAGCATATGTAACATAAATTTTGGTATCTAAACTGTTTTGGTAACAATATTAGATATGTTAAGGCATATTTTACTTGTCATAGGACTAGTTAGGCGGTCCGAACGCGTTTCACGCGAGCGACGCGTTAAAGTAGCATAAGCTACCTAAACGGGTCGTAATGGGTCGTAAGCACTTATGTTAGGTTTCATTTAGTATGTAGGCTTTGTTAAACCATATTACACGAGTCTCCATACTCGTTTGGTTTACGAACCCGCATTCTATCCGATCTTCCGATTTAGGTCCGGTATATTAACACAGTTACCTATATTAGGTGCCGTTTGATTCCGTGATCTCTAGCATTGCTTGGTGGTTATCTTAGGACTTCTGAGCAATCTCAAGTGAGTACATAGACCCCTCTTTTACTGTTTTCCAAACTGTTTTGGGGTGGAACACATGTGCCTACTTGTTACTTTCATGCTTTCCATGTTTTCACATCATATACCTGCTATGTTCGTTAGTACATTATAGTACATTGTTTTACATTACATTTCATGCTATGTATGCCCATTGTGTGCGTACTTAGTACATTGCTTTACATTACATTTCATGCTATGTATGCCCATTGTGTGTGTACTTAGTACATTGCTTTACATTACATTTTATGCTATGTATGCCCATTGTGTGCGTACTTAGTACATTGTTTCACATTACATTTCATGCTATGTATGCCCATTGTGTGCATACTTAGTACATTTGTTTCACGTCACATGCTATGTATGTCCATTTGTTACATACTTAGTAAATTTGTTTTCATCACATGCTTACATTTTGGTATGACATTTGGTTTGTTTCAATGGAACAATACATTCATTAACATTAGCTACGCCGTTCGTTAGTAGGTAGTGGTACCATAGGAATTGACAACTCCCGTTCCTGAAATCCTGGGTTTGTTTGGATTGGAAGGAATGACCGAATTCGATATACATAACTTAGATAAACCTTTAATTTGTTTAAGGGTTTATCGCCACAGTCTCAAGGCTTGGATGTATGCATTTTCACAATACCGCATAGTTGTTTATATCAGTATAGCATGCATTTGTTCCACAAAACATAACTTTGATTTAAACCATGTTTTACTTCAATACCTTGTTTTTGTGCATTTTACATATGGTTAGTTGATATATTTCACATACCATACATGACATTTTTGGATACACATCACATGATTTACATTAGAGATAAACATTTTGACATTGATATACACAATTCATGATTAACATTAATCACGGATATTTGATATGGTTTACACAATAACATTTTGACATTTGATTATACATAAACAATTTACATTGGTGGTTTGGTTTGAGTAAGTGATTTAAGTAACGAGGCGTGTGTAATATGATACAAGCATGGTGGATACGCCGCTGGTACTTCCTATATATAAGTGTTTGTATGGTGTTACATATCGTAGCGTTATTTAAATCATTTCAATTTATGACACATGACATTTTATACAAATAACATACTTTTTACAAGACATTGCTTACAAGCAACTTATCTTACACAAACTCATTTTTACATGGTTATTCATTTAACCTTACATTTATTTATACATATCATCTGATCTTATCGTTTTTCAAATAATTTATAAGACAAAGCAAATTACAAGGTTCATGACTAAACATTTTCTTAAAACACAAGTCATGAATCATATTTTTACAAAAACCTATGTATCTCACAGGCATTTTTATGCTGACGTACCTATTTTCACATGTGTTTTCAGGAGCTTTTCCATAGGATGATGATCGTGACACTAGGGCGGACCTGTGCCTTAGAGACTAAAAATGAAGACAAACTAATTTAATTATGTTATGAACACTTTGTTTCCTGTTTAAGACAATATAACACTCTTGTTTAATAAATAAAATATAACTTTGTATGCCATGGTTGTGAAACAATAATTCTGTTACAACACTCCCCGACGTTTTCCGCCACGTTTTGTATGTTATACGTGGTCGGGGTGTGACATAAGTTTCGAAGGGTTCGGTATATTAAAAACATGTTATTTCATGCACATGGACTAAATGCATCAAAACTGCGAAAGTATGCCAATTCGCGTATATTATGAATTCTGACCATATCCGTACATCCAAAAATTTTTGTAATCGTTAAAATATTGTATTTTAATGATAGGAATGCAAAAATACCTTTCGTTTCGCAATTTAGATCGTTTTCGCGTTCGTTACGACTTTTGTCGTAATTAACCGAAAAACGCAACCGTACAGCCAAATGAACCGACATCCGTGATATTTCCAAGCATATTTTAAGTCCCCTATGCTTTAAAATTGTCACACCCCAGCCGTGTCAAAACAACGAAACCACGACGGAAACGCCGGGGAGTGAGGCGACAGAATTATTGTTTCAACAACCATGGTAATTAAAGTTATGTATTATTGAATTAAGTTTACATTGTTTTTTAGTTCAAACTAAATATAACATAAATAACTGTCTTTTAAGTCACTAAGGCCCGAGTCCGCCTAAGTGTAGCACAAACATCATCATGCATCAGCACCTGAAACACATGTAAAAATAGGTACGTCAGCATAAAAATGCCTGTGAGATACATAGGTTTTGTTTATGCAGGATTCATGACTTGTAGTTTAAAAAGTGTTTAACAAAATGTAGTCATGAACCTTGTAAAATGTTTTCTTTTATAAAATCATTTGAAAATCGATATGAAAATCAAATGATATAAAAAAAGAAATATGCATGGTTAAATAAATAACCAAGTAAAAGTGAATTGTATAAAATATGTACTTTGTATAAAAATGTCATGTCCTTGAAAAAATGTTTCATGTCTTTGTCAAGTGGCTTAGATAACGCAACAATGTGTAATACAATAAAAGCACTTATATATAGGAAGTACCAGCGGTGTATCCATCATGCTTTTATCGTATAGCACATAGCCCCGTTACATAAGTCACTTATCATTACCCAACAAAATGTCATGTTTAATGTCAAAATGTTTATGCATAAACCATGTTTAATGTCATGTGTAACATGTATTATGTATAACCAATGAAATGCATAGCAAGTAGGAAGACATCTACTTAAACTATGTAATAATGCCAATGTGAAACATATGTCATGTACGGTGAATAAAAGAATCTACTCAACCCCGTAGGAAAAAAAATGTACAAAACATTGTTTTTGAGTAAACCTAAGTTTAATTCAAATGTCATGTTTTGCAGAAAACAATGCTTTATGATTACAAACATTTATGCAGTAATGTTAATCGCATACATTCAAGCCTTGCGACTGTGGCGACAAACCTTTAAACAAATTAAAGGTTTATCTAAGTTATGTAGTCGGATTCTGTCATTCCCAACTTCCAAACAAACCTAGGAAGTCGGAAACGGGAGTTGTCAATTCCTATGGTACCATTACATACTACCGAGCGGCGTAGCTAATGTTAATGAATGTATTATTGTCCCGATTTAACATACCAAATGTCATAACCAATGTAGCATGTGAAAACCATGTACTAGGTATGCTAAGTAAACATACTTAGTAGAAAATGTCATGTAAAACAATTGTGCTAGCATGCTCAGTAAACATACATAGCAGAAATGTCATGTAAAACAATGTGCACATATGCTAAGTAAACATATGTAACAAATGTGTAATAAATCAATGTGCTAGCATGCTTAACATACATAGCAAAACATAGTGAAAGCATGTACTAGATATGTACTAAGTGAAACTAGCATGTTTATGTCATAAAAGCATGTAAAACATGAAAGTAACAAGTATGTACATGTGAATCACCCCAAAATATTTGAAAACGGTAAAAGAGGGGAACTATGTACTCACTTGGGATTGCTAATTAGTCTTGAGAATAAGACCAATAAAAGCTCCAAGTATCACGGAATCAACCGGCACCTAGTATAGGTAACTATGTTAATAAACGGATCCTAAATCGGGAGATAGGATAGAATGAGGTTCTATAAATCAAATGAGTATTTGAACTCATATGGTATGATTTAATAGTCCCTACATTCTAATTTGAAAGTCTACCTAAGTGCTTTTGACCCGTCTCGACCCGTTATGGTAGTTTAAACCACTATAACACGTCGTTTACGCGAAACTATGTTCGGATGGTTAACTATGTGCTATGTCAAATCTTACATGCCCAATTATACCCTAATATGTTACTAAATCAGATTAGATGTCAAAAATATGTTCACATATGCACATTACAGATTTATGCTTCAAAAGGGCGTTTTGGTCATTTCCCATGGGCATACAAGCTAGCTAGCAAATGACTAACCAATCCTATGTGATCATAAGGTATAACCTCAGGGGTTATTCCCTATACAACTATGATCACTAAGCAAGCTTGGTCGGATCCTAATGATCGACCAAACGGTTCGGGTTCGAAAGTCTAAGCGGTTGTTTAGACCGCTTAACTAACGACCCTAAACAAGCACCAAACTAATAGTGACGAGTTAAACATGTCAAAACATGTTTAACCTACTGATTTGGTATCAAAACAAAGTGTTTTGATACCTAAAAGTAGTTCCATTGCAAAATGCGTGCTAAAACGCATTTTGACCGAAACTTTGACTCGTTACTAAGCCTAGTTAACGTGGTAATCAGTAGCTATAATCACTAAGGATTATAACCTTCGTGATTACAATCACGTTGCAAAGTTCAATTGAACTTTGACTTGACCAATTGATGGTCAAAACCAAAAGTCAAACATTGTTTGACTTTTTAAACTAGTAAGCAATAAAAGAATGAAGGAATGCTCACTAAGGGTCCTTGCTATCTTTTCTACAAAGAATAAGTTCCCAAATCAGATGAGAAAGCTCCCCAAAGCAGATGTAGAGGAGAAAAGAAGGAAATGAGCAAGGAAACAAGTGAAATGGCTTGGCTATTTATAGGATTCAAGAGCCATCAAGATCATTTTGTGTGGTGATCAAGCAATGATCCCAGCCCTACACATGTTCGGACATGATTGAGGACTTGGGGAACACTTAAACTTGGTTACTACACAAGAAAGTTGCAAGAAAACACAAGGAAACAACTGATCTGCTCAAAAAACACGTTTTCTGTTGCTGGGCACCTCACACGGCCCGCGTAAGGATTGGCATGGGCCTTACACGGCCCGCCTGGGCTCCCCAGTTCAGCATCAGTTTCATATAATTGCAGTTCAGGTCCCTGCACTTTGTTCAAGCTCATTTCAGGCCCTTTTGACCCCTGTTAAGCCATTTTCAAGGCTCTATAAGGTCAATAAAGTTTAGAGGACTCAAAATGTGCTCGGACAACTCTCGGATGTCGGCTCGTTTGGTCGTACAGTCGTGTTGTTCGTCAAATTACGACGAAACTCAAACGGACGCGAAAACGAACCAAATTAAGCGACGAATGGTATTTTTGCATGCCGATCACTAAAATAAAAATATTTTAGTGTGTACAAAAATTTTGGATGTCCAGATGTGGCCAGAACGTAAGATATGCGCGAAAATGCAAACTTACGCCGTTTTTGACACTTTTAGTCCCTGTAAGATCAAATAAGCATGTTTTCGCACACCTAACCTATCAAAGCTTATTTCTAAGCTATGTTTAGGTTATTTATGGTGTGTTTAACTTATGATCAAGTTCCGGACTGTACGTTGCCTTACGGAACGGCAGACTTTTGCAAGTTGACGCAAATAGTCCCTGTGAGTGAATAAACTTGTTTTTGCCATACCAAAGCCTTCAAAACTTATTTCTAAGTTATGTAAAGGATATTTAAGGTATGTTAAGCTTATGTTGCTGTTACGGAGTGTTTGTTGCGTTAAACTGATTACGTTTATGTATCAGTTTGCGTATAACTTTCCAGAAAGCGATATAAAGTTCAAAGTCGATCAAAAATCAACATGTGCATAAAATCAAACATAAATACAAACATTGGGACCAAAACACACTGTTTTATTAATATTGTATTGTTCAGAGTCTGTAGAATGATTACACAAGCACGGATGTCACAAAAATCCTTGTAAAGCCTTCAAATTGGGTTAAATGGTGTTAAACGCGTCGACAAACAAGTTTGGAGCATGTAGGGACTGATTCTGCCAAAAAAACTGAAAATCAGGTCTGGACTGGCTCACCTGGCGTGACTGGGAGACCTATCTGGGACGCGGCCCACGTGAGCCTTCAGTTCACAGAAACTTCTAAACAGCTTCCCAGCTGTTTCCTGCTGTTTTCAAGCCTGGTTTTTGAGATCTTGTGGGTGTGTTATGTATCCTCCAAGGCTTTGATTCCTGTCCGCACATTTGTAGGGCCATGATTCTTCCTTGGGCAACACATAAAAACTTGGCATGATCTTGTAAATCCTTGAATCCTATAAATACACTTCACATTTTGGGGTGAAACACTTGTGCCTATTGTTACTTTCATGCTTTCATGACTTATACATGCTAAGTTCATATAGTACACATATAGTACATGATTTCAATTATGTTTTGCTATGTATGTTGACTTAGCATGCTAGCACATTGATTTCAAGGATACTTTTGCGACATATGTTGACTTAGCATATGAGCACATTGATTTACATTACATTTTGCGGCATATGTTGACTTAGCATATAAGCACATTGATTTACATTACATTTTGCTTCATATGTTGACTTAGCATATTTAGCACCATGATTTCAAGAACCTTTTACTTCGTATGTTGACTTAGCATACTTAATACATGGCTTACAAAGACATTTTACATGACATGCTTACATTGATTATGACATTTTGGTATGTTGAACGAGACAAGATACATTCATTAACATTATCCGGCCAACCAGTAGTATGTATGGTTTACCATAGGCTTGATAACCTCATTCCCGCTTCCTAGTTTGTTTGGAAGTATCCATTTGGGAAATGACAGAATCCGATGAACATTTGATAAACCTTTGTCTTTATAAGGGTTTATCCGATAGATGACAAGGCTTGAATGTATTCACCAACAAACCTGATAAATGTCATAACAATAAAAGCAATGGTTTTCAAAACATAACTTTTGATTTAAACTTTTGTTTATTCAAAGATAATGTTTGTACTTGCATTTGGTTACACAAAGACATTGGTTATACATGGCATTATTACATGTGGTTTGAGTAATGACTTTTTTACTTGCCATACAAGACATTGGTTGTTACCTGATATTTGTTATACTAGACATGGTTTATACTTGACATTAGACATTGTTATACATGACATTTGACATTGGTTTAAACAAGACATTTTTGGTGGTTTATTGGTAAGTGATTTAAATAACGAGATGTGTGTAATGTGACATTTGTGCTCTATAAACACTGTACGATGTGGAAAAATATCAATTATCAATGAAAAAATGTGTTTTGGTGTCAATATTTGTTTATTTGTGTTTGGCAATTTCACGTTTCAATTCTTGTTCGATTTCAAACTCTAAATCACTTTCTGGAAAGTTATACGCAAACTTTTACGTAAACGTAAACAGTTTAATGAGACAAACACTCCGGAATAGTGACACAAGCCTAACATACCTTAAATAACCTTTACATAACTTAGAAATAAGTTTTGAAGGGTTTGGTGTGTCAAAAACAAGTTTATTCGATCACAGTGACTATTTGCGACAAACTGCAAAAATCTGCCAATTCGTATAGCAACGTACACTCCGGAACATGATCATAAGCTAAACATAACCTAAATACGCTTAACATATCTTAGAAATAAGTTTTGAGGGGTTCGGTATGCGAAAATGCGCTTATTTGATCATAGGGACGAAAAGTGTCAAAACTGCGAAAGTTTGCATTTACGTGCATATCTCGCATTCTGACCATATCCGGACATCCAAAAATTTTTTAATCACTAGAATATTGTATTTTAGTGATGGGAATGCAAAAATACCATTCGTGCACGATTTGGATCGTTTTCGCGTCCTTTCAAGTTTTGTCATAATTAACCGAATAACGCGACCGTACGACCAAACGAACCGACATCCGTGATACTTCCAAGCATATTTCAAGTCCCCTATGCTTTAACATCCTTGTAGAGCCTTGAAAATGGGTTAACGGGGGTTAAACATGTCGAAAATGCATTAAAATGTGTGCAGGGAATGAAACTGATAATTCTGAAACATTGTTGCCTCGTGGCGTCACGCGACGGGTATCCCCTCCCCCTGTGGCACGACGTGAGCCCTCTGTTTGGTCATAATTTTCATTTCAGCTACAACTCATGTATTTCTAAGTTAGTTTTTGAAAATTGTGGGCTATTTGAGTGTTAATCAAGGCTTAAAACCTCAACCACACACTTGTATAAACAAGATTATTCCTTGGGCAATACATAATCCACTGTCACACCCTGACTTTTGCGGAAACATGATTATGGTGTGACTTTCTTAATACCATTGCATTCAATCATAACAACTATATGATAAAACTGTCAATTCGTCATCCATTAAATAAGTTTAAAACGTAACAACATTGTTTTGAAACGTAGACTTCAAATTTCAAGTTTTAAAAACCGTACAAATTGTTTACGAGTTCATTAAGGACTCATCAAAAGATATTGAATAACACCAAGGTTTGGAAGGCGTGTCTCGTCCAGGAATAAGACACACTGACCAAACTCATAGACCATGGATGACATCTTTATTCCTAACGCAGCATAAAAACTTCCAACGCCCGCCAGATCCACTTACAAATTCCCTGAAATACATGTAGTTTGAAAACATCAACAAAAGTTGAGCGAGTTCATGTGTTCGTTTGTGTGTATGCATAAACCTTTGAAAACGTTGTAAGTATGTATGTAAGTTTATAAGTCCCGGTATGAAAGCAACAAGGAAAAACAGATCACCAATGGTTTGCAAGGCCATTGATATGTGTGAAGTGATGCAGGAAAACTCAAACCTAGCAGATTTTGTCGGTAAGACATAGTCACCACATGGTCCACTCAACGGACTAAGGGGTGGGGCTCACTAAACCCAAATAGATCTATCACTCATGTCCCTCGGTCCTACAACGAGGATTAATGGCCTTAAGTGTCATACCCACCACTCACATGATCTAGCAGTACCTTTCCTTAGCTAACCACACCAAATGTAATCGTATGTAAACAGTTGTAACATATATTTCACCCCCGAAGTTGTAAAACTGAAAACAACTAAAAGAGAAAAGGGGGACATGAACTCACAGTATTGCGTCTTCGGTACTCGTAACTCAAATCTCCTCAGCAAACACGACTAACTACAATGTTCTAACGTCTATTAGACGAACGGGTCGTGTCTTGTCTTAGTATTTACGTTTTTGAGTTATGTTTACTTCATGTCTTCAATATTACTCCAAGTTATAATTACTTGTTAAAATAATAATCATTTTAACTTAAACTATATTCATTAAATTTTGGAATAATTGTTAAACAATGTTTTTGTAATAATACTTCTCAAGTATTGTTATTCGTATTTCCTTCCCAAGGATGGGGGTATCTCATACATGTATGTCCGTATTCTTGTATTTGTATATCTTGCCATGTCTTGGCGTCGTATTCCGGTGTATTATTCCAAATAAAAATATGCCAATATATTTGCAATATATATTTCCAAAACAATATATTTTCAAGTCTTACTTAGAAAATACATATAAACTTATTTTGTCCAAAAATAATGTATTTCAAGAAAATATATATTTTTCTCAAAAATCATATATCTTCTAAATATTCTAAGAAAATATATTTTTATTTCCCAAAAATAATATATTTTTCTCCTTGTCAAAATATGATATAACTTTGTAATATTCACAAAAATCATATTTTCATTTCTTGTATCCAAAATAATATTTACCAAAAATATATTTGTAACGGTATTTTCCGGAATATTTTGTAAGTTACGTTCTATCGTTCGGTTCCACAATATTATGTGTGTAACTTATATATTTATTCCTTGTGATTTTTGGTAATATTTTGGATTGTAAATTCTGGGTATTTTGTCAAGTCATATTATTTAACCCTAAAATAATATAACTACTACACGAAGTATACAAATAATCACACACAATGTGTCTTTAATGTAAATATATTTTCTAAATACTTATTTATCCATTTTTATTTATAAAAACCAACCTCCAATACTTGTATTTTTGTAACAAAGTCTATGGCAAAGTTTATATTGAAAACCATAGTTAAAAGTTAAAACACAGTTGTAAATATTTGTTTAGAAAGTATTTTTCTAAGTGTTTATATTTTTAGAAAATTTTGCCATAGTTTCCCCTAAAAATGGAGGTGTCCATGCTATCAAAGCATATCATTTTCTTTTTAAAATCATCACAAACAATCAACATTCAATCCCTAAACAACTTATACTTACCAAGTGCAAAAACTATACAATTTACATAACAACATGAACTTGATCTTTCACAAAAACTTGTAGTAACTTGGTAGTGTATTTAGTAGATTTAGTTACCCTTTAAAGTGTGTTTACTTCTTTAAAAATCTCACTCTTGGAAGATTTAGGTGTTTACAACTTACTAGATGATTTTTCCAAAAATCATTCTCTTGAATTTTTCTTGTAAACAATGTATTCTTATACTTGTTTTTCCACTAGAAACATGATTAGTTTCTTTAAAAACAATGTTCATGTAATTCTTGTGATTTAACTTGGTTTCTTTGGAAAAACTATTTTAGAAATCATCCACTCACAAGACTTGTATTTTGTTTAAATCATCATCATATGAAAACAACTCTTACTATTCAAGTTCATGTAAACATAAAGCATGATGATCTTGGTTTTTCACAAGATCGCCACCTTAACTTACTAGATCATGTGTTTAATCACAATCTAGTAGGTTTCTTATGATGTCTAACATCACTAACACAAATCATCAATCATCAAGAAGCAAATCATCACTAATCAACAAGTATTCCTATGTTTATTAAGCTTATGTTAAAGTTTCATCTTCATGTTCATTAATGTTCTTTAGTGTTCTTCATAATAATCAACATGAATCTTCTTTTAACCACTAATATAAGATGAACAATGGAGTGTATGAAGTTCTTACCACTAGCTCAAGGCTAGGGATGATTCAAGTGAAGATAACAAGTGGATAAAAGCAAACGGTGAAGGTCCTTCAACTTCCAAAAGCTCCAAGTTTCCTAACTTAGCTCCTTACACCTTAGAATGTGACAACCCTCACAAAACCAGGTATCCGTACAATTAATTAATATTTAATTAATGCTTAATTTATGTGCTTGCTTACAATTATGGTTAAACTGCTTCTTGATTTCTGATACATACATACTCATGCATCACATTTTATACTGTCACTCTATTACTTACACACAAACATTAGTGACAACCTTGATGCACAAAAGCACAGTGAGCACACTATACGGATAACCCAGTAAACATGCTGACATTGCCAGCACTAGACAGACATTGTTATTGAGGCCAGAATGAGCCGGTAATAAAGTACTACACTGGTAGGGAGTGTAGGGATGTGAGGATCATTAAACTGCGTCACTAGGTGATAGTTATAGTGCCCGGAAGTGCCTAAAACATACTTTAATTACAAAATTCTGCACTTTAAACAAAAATTCAGCTTTTCACATAACTAGTAAAGTGGAAAAACTTGGTAAAATAATACTAGACATTTTCCAAAGTGTCGGGAATTTACTGTGTCACTAAAAATAATATAAACGACACTTTAAAGCTTTGTTTGACACTTTAACGGATCAATATCCAACCGAACAACCGGACTTTACCCGGAACATAAAAATTTTGCCAAAGACATTGTTTTAACTTATCTGAGCTAGTTAGGGTCCCCGAATACCCTAACACCCTTTATATTTCATAACACACTTAAACATACTAAGTAAACCATTTGATTTCAACTAGATCCTAACTTATTCATCACAAACCAACCCTTACCCCCCCTCCCCCCCTTAATGTTGACGGTCACAAGGGTGGGACACACCCTTGTGCTTTCTTGATTATTTTATTAATCTTGCTAAGTATCTAGCTAGCACATTACTTGATGGATAAAAGCTTGAATTGGTTTATAAAAAGGCACCTAAGATAATCCTTCTCTTTCATTTATTCTAATCACCCAACTCCAACTCTCTCTCTTTCCCTCTTGTCCGTCCGCCACCACCACACCACCAAACCGCCACCATCAACCCTCCTACAAGCAAACCATACATACCCAAGGGTGTTAAAGATCATACAACCATGCTCGGTGCTTTCAGAAGTGCAAGGACCTCTCTAGATTTCTTTTATCCACCTTGTTTACGTCTTGTTTCTTCCCTAGCCTTGAGCTAGTAGTAAGTGCCTCTAAACATCATCTTGATCTTGTTTAAAGTGGTTAATAGTAGATGTAATGGTTAAAAATTTGAAACACTAAATAACATAACATAAAGTCTTGGACAAAAGATGAATAAGTTGGTTAAAGAAGAGATATGTGTGTAAATCATGTTTGATCTTGTGTAGTATGATTATTTGATGATGTTTGTTATTAAAAGTGGGATGGATCATCATCTAACCATACTAGATCATGTTCAAGAGCATGAACTAGTAGTATGTTAGTGTTAGTAATATGAAAGATGATGAACCCTTCCACTCATGAAACATGAACTTGTGTAAATGTAATTTTTCTTGTAAAATAAGGTTCTAAACTAATAGATCTAGAGATCTACAAGTGGTTTTTCGGAAGAACCAAGTGAGAGATGCAAGTCTTGTTTAAAACCCGGATCTTACATGGACTAAAAGCATTTTAGTGAATAAACAAGTGTGTAAACACTTGTGTCACAAGAAAAATTTAACAAGAAATATTTTTGGTAAATCATTACTAGAAGTTGTGAAACTTCAAGATCTTTAAAAATAAAGTTTTTAAGAAACTAATTTTATTTTTAAAGATAACAAGATCTATTAAATATGTTAGAAAGTTACTACATATTTTTACAAAACATTCAAGTTCATGAGTTTATGATTATTCATATTTTGTCTAGTTTGATGAATAAATATTTTATATGGTTGATTGATGATCGTTGATTGAAATTTTGAAAAGAAAATGATACGCTTGTAAGCGTGGACACCTCCAGTTACAGAGGAAACTCTGGCGAAATTTTTCCAGAAATATAACACTTAGAAATATTTTTCTAAACAAATGTTTACAAAATATATTCTTAACTTTGTTTTCAAAATAAACTTCGCCATGATTTTTACTTCAAAAATTACAAAGTATCGGAGGTGGATTTTCGTAAATAAAACTTGTTAAATATATATTTAGAATATATATTTCATAATAAAACGCTTGTGTGATTATGTGATTATTTTGTGAACTACATATATTATTTTTAGGGCAAAAATAATATAACTGGAGTATATTATGAAACCACGACTCCAAAATAATACTAACGCTATCACAAATAACTATTTAAGTTACACCGGCATTATTATTACAACGCGAACTTTAAAATGTAACTTACGTATTTTCTAAAAATACTCTTAAATGTGTATTTTGATAAAGTATTATTTTGGAAAATTGTATGAAGTAAAATATTTTAGACAAGTGATTAAAATATATTTTCAATTGAGACTTAAAAATATATTTTCGGAAAAATAAAGCATACATGTATTTAAAACCCCCATCCTTGGGAAGGAATACACTTATAAAATATATAAGAAGTGTGAACACGGAATAGTTACCTAACTATTTCCCAAAAACGTTAAACCTTAAGCCAAGGCACGACCGTCCGTCTAATAGAAGTTAGTACGTGTAGGTCGTCACGCAGCAGGTTGATTTGGGATTGACTATTTCGAGACTCACTTCAGTGAGTTCATGTCCCCCTTTTCTCTTAACTGTTTTTAGTTTTTATACTTCGGGGGTGGAATACATGTTACAATTATTACAGAATTTTATACATGGTATGGTTAGCTTAAGGAGGGGTTTACTACTTAGATCATGTGAGTGGGTAGGCGTGGAACTAGAGGCCATTAATCCTCATTGTAGGACCGAGGGTCATTAGCGGTAGATCTATCTGGGTGTAGCGAGCCCAACTCCAGGCCCACTGTACGGACCTCGGGGTGACTTTGAGCCCGACACATAAATCTGCTAGGTTTGAGTCTTCCTACGGCACTACACACATATCATTGGATTTGCAACCCAATGGTGATCTCTTTTTTTTTCCTTATTTGCTACATACCAGGGATTTTTCATACATACAAACATATTACAAAGGTTTACATACTCACTTTTACATGAACTCGCTCAACTTTATGTTGATTTTTCAACTTACATGTATTTCAGGGAATTAGGGATCTGGCAAGGTATGCATTGTCGTCATGCTGCGTAGAAGAATGATGTCATCCAAGTTTAGGGATTGTGACTTTTGCCTGGACGAGTCACAAGTCTTAAACTGTGTTATTTCATGTCCGTTGGTTATGTTTTGTGAACAAGTCTTAATTATGTCGTGGTTGTAAGTGTCGACTTTTAAAAACAATGTTGTCGTATTAACTTTTAGAACATGTTAAATGGATGAACATCATGGTTTTATTTTCATATAGCATAGTTGTGATTATGCTATGGTATTAAGAAGTCACACCAAAATAAACCCACGCTTCCGCAAAGCCAGGGTGTGACATAGAACAAGCTTGGAATCATTGTAGGATGGATGAAAATGGAGATGTATGTGTATGAGGGTGTGGCCGTGAGTGGGGAAGGAAGAAGGAGAGAAGAGTGTGTGAAGTTGTGTGAAAGATAATGAGGTTGATCTTGTGGTTTATACTAATATTCAAGTTTAGTGGTTTAACCAAAGGGTAATATGTCTCCTAAGTACACACAAGATCTCTAATCATATCTTAGTGAATCCAAGCAAGATCATGGAAGATCAAGAGAGATCTATGGTGGGGCCACACCTTTGGTGACCGTCCACATATATGGGGGGGGGGGTAAGTGTAAGTGTTGAATGATAAGTTAAGTTATGAAGTTAAATTTCAAGTGTAAGGTTTAGTGTCTAAGCATATTAGGTGTTATATAGCGTGTTAGGGTGTTCGGGGATCATGACTAGCTCAGAAATAATAAAACAATGCTTCTAGTATAATTTTGGTGTTTCGGGTAGTGTCCGGTTGTTTGGTTAGATACTGGTTCGTTAAAGTGTCAAACTATACCATTTAGTGTTCTTCATGTACCCTTTTATGACACTTTTAATCCCCGACACTTAGGAAAGCATTTAGGACCATTTAGTCATGTTTCTGCATAATATTAATGTATTTAAATGCTGATTTGCTGAATTTTCTGCAGAATTCTGCACTTTGGGTGAGCTTTAGGCACTTTCCGGCACTTAAACTATCACCTAGAAAAGCAGTTTTGTGGTCCTTACTTCCCTACACATTATACTAGTGTAGAACTTGGTTTCTGGCTCATACTGGGTCTTAAAACAACGTCTATCTATGTACTGAACCCCGTCAGCATATTCCTGGTTTATCCGTTAACTGTGCTAACTGTGCTTTGTGCATCATGTATGTCAATATGGTTTGTATGTGATAATGATGTGACATTATGAAATGTGATGCACATGTAAGTATGATGCGGTAATCAGAAAACAGTTAAGTATAATTCAGCACAGTCATTAAGCACTAATCAAGATTAATTAATTGTACGGATGCATGGAAATTTACCAGTTGTCACATTCTCCCCCTGTTAAGAAAATTTCGTCCTCGAAATTTGTACTACCTTAACTCCTTAAGGTTACATTATGCGCGTATGTATATGAATAATACTGAGGTAGGTAACCACAAAATCGAGTCAAATCTTTATTCACATCAGGTGAATCCAAAGATATATTACAACAACAAGAATCCAATGGTTAAAAGGTGTGTGTTCTAGCAATTGATGTCAAAGGACACGAGATGTATAGATGTAAAATCTAGTGTAACTCAGTTAACAGGGGTGTAACAAAGGAGTTTTGACCAATGGATTCTCAAACCATCGGTCACAATATGCAAACAAGTTTGCATAAACCATAGCATCTGCTATATGAACTCAAAGTCAACAACTTGAATATGAAAATGATCTGTCAACTTTCGAATGAATGAATTGTAAAGATTAGTGTGTTGACATTCTTGAATTGAGAAAATACACCGAATGAAATTCAAGCGAATCTGGTGTATCATTGTCTGGATTCGTAGTTGCATCAGGAATGTTTAAATGAAACAAAAGTATGTGTAGTTTCGTGTGAAACGGTTGACCATGATTAGCACAAGCTACAAGTTTGTAATGACACCACAAGGCATCGTAATGACATAATTCAAATATAGTGGTGACTGAACAAGTTCACCGTGTTTGAGATCAAATGAAAGTGTACTGAAACAAGCCTGAAGATTTGATTTACACCATGTCTTAGAGTGTTCAGTTGAATACGGAACATCAAAGAGCCACTATTTTTGATCGAAGATGAAAAAGTATTAAGTACCGCAAGGAATTAAATCGACAATGAAAGAATCCTTAGGAGGTACATTGTGATATGAAATGAATCTATGTACCATTGCCTTAACACACAACTGTGTTGAGACCGCTTCAATTGTGATAAACAAGACGGATTTAGAGCAAGTTAATAAATAAACAATTAAATCCGTGTATGAAGTGAGTAACCAAATTAGCGCAAGCTTCAATTTTATGAAAGTATCACCGTAAGGTATCGAAACCAACAAACGATTTAGTGGGGTCGTAGACCAATCAAGTCTACTATAACTCGAAACAAAAGAACCTTTGCAAAAATATTTGAATATGATGCTCTCAACACATCATATGGCGTCTTAAATTGAATATGCGAAATGGATAAGTTCAAGAAATTGAACTTGGTCTCAGCGTAACCCGACAATAAACGTATGTATCAATGAGGGAATCTCAGCATGGTTACGAAGATAAACCATGAGTGTAACTTGAAAGAAAAGAAGTCTCAAGGAAGTGTGTTGACTTGATAACAAAAGAGCCAATAATTACAATAATGTAGGTCATTCGAATCACAAATCAGTAATTAGGTTTAGCAAAATAATATTTGAACTTCAATGAAGCGTTTATTCGAAATGAAACCGCATGCGTAGCAAATAGTGCATGCGTAACATATAAGTTTTCAAGTAATGAAACAATGAGTATTTACTAAAATGAAGAAATGACCAAGTATCGAAGAAAATGTGTGTTCGCTCTCAGCGAAGAAAATTAACACGATGCAACTACCATTAAGGGGAGTAGAGATGCAAATATCTACTCGCTAGAAGCCAAAAGTGAAGGTTTTTAACAAAAGAAATTTGAGTGCTTCCTGTTTAGTTAACTGAAATAGCATATATGTCAGGATAATGGGGTTTGCTTGAGTTAACAGGTGTGGTTCCTAAGCAACCTTTACGAGTTTTGACCTGGGTTCCCAAAGGTCCCAAGTACATGTTTTCTAGATTCTCAAAGTTTCGTGTTCTGTGTAAAATTGTTTTGTGCATCGTGTAGGAAACACCATTTTTGTGTATGTTTAAAACAAGTTATTGTCCCACAATTTCCCGGTGTACATTCTTCCTGAATTCACAGCTGATGACACTCGATCATCAATCAGTTGTGATATAGTAGTTAGATCCTCACAGTTAGCTAAATAATTTGTTAATCCTCGGAAAGAGTTACCGACTCTTGTTGGTTAGCTCGTTCGGCCCTGGTAGTTGATGCTTATTTGAAAATCATCGTCCTTCTTCTTGACGAGCAGAACTAGGGTTACCCAAAACGGGAAACTTGGTATGTTAACTTCCTTCTCTATCAACTACTGAAGCTACACTGACAATCCTTGCATCTCCGAAGGTGTAAGTCGCTAAGGTACACTGACTGCAGGCGCGGCACCTGGAATCAAATCGATGCGAAATTCGACTTGTCGTTGAGGAGATAATTCTGGAGAGTCTTCGGGGAAGACCTCAGGATATTTCCTTATCACAGGAATATCTTTGAGTCTTGGTTCTTCGGCTCCCTTGTCCACGACATGAGCCAAGAAAACAACACATCCTTTACGCAACAACTTTCGTGCCTTCAAGCAATTAGCAATCTGTAGAGGCGTATCCTGCTTCATGAGTCATGATCGTTCCTTCATTCGCCATCAGGATGCGGATATCAATCTCCGCTCGATCGCTCGACAACCAATCCATCCCAATTACCCCGTCGAAGCTTCCCAACTCAACTGGCAGTAGATCAAGCGTAAACTCACGCTCTCCGGGTTCTATCTTGTCGTTTCCAATTACTTCGTTAGCTTCCACTAGCTTTCCATTAGCTAGTTCTTATCGGTGCGGGTTATCTAACTTACTTGCTACTAAACCAAGTATACTCTCAAACTCTAGAGATGCGAAGCTAAAATTTGCAATAGTATCTAGCAGCGCAGATGCATAATGTTGACTAATATGGGACGTACCGATATCCACGCTTGAATTCCTGGCATTTCCCCCTAGCTCCGGTGTTGAGCTTTCATCCTTGTGCCTGATTGTTTTTAGGGCAATATATTCTGAAATGCTTTTTGCTTCCACAGTTAAAACAACCTTGAGTATGTTTTTGTTTGTCACTCGTCCTGCCTTGATGATTGTCGTTGTTTCCTTCGAGATTCTTGCTACCATCTTGGTTTCTATCTCCATGTTCAGTATCTTGCCTACAAGTTTCCTTAGGATGCCCCCTCTTGCCACAGTTATCACATTTTCCATATTTACATCGTCCGACATGATAACGTAGACAATTGTCGCACTTAGGTAGGATACCCATGTAGTATTTTCCCTTTTTGGCCTTCTTCTTGTTACTCGCCCGAGTAACTTTCTTGAAATTTGTGAGCTTTCTCTTGTTATCTCCAGATGACTCTACAGGAGTCTCCTTTTTCTCTTCCGAAGTGGAAAATTTCCCTAGTCTAACTGCTTCTTCAATGAGCGCCATGCTTATGTCGATAGCCTCGGTGATTGTTGGAGGTTTAGATGTTGTTACCAGGCATAGAATCTGAGGTGCCAAACCCCCAATGAAGCATTCGATCTTCCTAGATTCTGGTTGCACCAAACGCGAAGCAACTTGTGATAAATCGTCAAATCTCTGCACATACTCAGTTATCTTTGGACCTTCCATTTTCAAGTTCCACAGTTCAGTCTCCAACTGCTGGACTTCTGCCCTAGAGCAATATCTTTTACGCATCAACTCTTTCAGTTCGTCCCACGTCAAAGCATACGCAGCAGTCTCGCCCATTGTCTGAACCTGAAGGTTCCACCATGACAGAGCCCCATCTTGAAGCAGTCCGGAAATGTACGTGACCTGATGTTCTGGGGCGCATTTACTTGATCGCAAAACATAATCCGTCTTTTTAACCCAACGCACAAAAGCTAAGGCACCCCCAGTGCCGTTGAATTCTCGAGGTTTGTGGTTCAAGAACTGCTTGTAGGTGCAGCCGTTGGGTGGGTTATTTCCTGGGGTACCTCCGCCGCGTTCGGAGCGAAGGGCCTCGTGCTGTGCAATGGCCTATGAGATGCGCTCTTGTAGTTCTGCCGTTGTCGTCGGCAGAGGGTTGTTGGTATCGACGTTCCCTTGTATCGACATCTTCTAAGAAGAAGATCGGTTAGGTCAGGTCTTATTTGTTCAGGGAGTGCATATAGTTGTTTTAGAGGTCATATGTACATACACATAATATATTATCATATCAATCAATCAAGCAATAGCATAATCATAGCATAACCAAGTAATTTGGGAATTATGTTCAATGAGAGCATAGCAAGCAAGCACGTAGCATCATAATTATAGCACACACAAGCAGATCAACATCGTACTTAATGAAGACATGGCGACTGAGCTTTCATTGGTTATTGGCCACAAAGTATTGTCGCGTGTTTAATGATGATTCAGCTCTCATTATTCTCCGACCACAATTGCATCGCCTTACAAAATGTATCACATCAAAAGGGACACAGGGTCACCCTACCCTTGACCAATAAGTATATCAATGTATCAAAATTACGTAGTCAGATGTGGTCTTCAAAAGTCTCCACAATCTCGGCTTATCATTAGTGTCTTTTCCCAAATGTAATGCAATCCGCATAATCCAGAAACCAACTATACTGGTGACTGAGGTGGAGGAGGAAAGAAAAGTAAACTGCTAACATGCGTGAACTCCTCCTCGAGCTTGTATATACGTCGAAGTAATTAACCGATCTGCCGCTCGACAGTAAAGAAACGAGCATCAAAAACCTGGGAAGGGTGTAATAGCAGCAGGTGAGAGCGCAAAAGGAATCTTTGATAAATGTGGAGGATCAAAGTATACTGGCAATAGACAGGGTGGAGGACGTGGTGTTAGCTCAAGCTCCAAAACTCTGTGACTTATATCCTCAAACTCTAGCTGATGTTACAGGAGCACTCATCCCGTGTGTAGCCTCCATAATGTGAGGGATGGTAAGGGTCTAAAATCAGCATAGTGTATGATAGGAACCATCGAAATGGCTCGTTCATCGGTGAAGTATTGAAAGGGGCAAACGGTGCGGCCTGTGAGGTCGGGGAAAATGCTGCTATAGCAAAAGGATCATCATGCGGGTGCTGACCTGGAGTACCTTCCCGGGGTGTGGGTATGTCTTGAAAGAAAGCGATAGGCATGTTGGCGCAATGGATGTCGGTCTCTATAGGAGCAATATTAGTGGGTGCAGGTGCGGGAACAAACGTTTCAACCAAAAAGGGGATCATCAGGTGCAGGTACTGGGTCAGCTATAAGGGGTGCAATGTCTGGTAGAACAAAAGAAACATGGTCATGATCAAGCAAGGGTGCAGGACCAGCAGGTGCCACCTCAAGCTGACCCAAAAGGAACAGGAGCTGGCTCAGGAGCAGGGTCTGGGTCGTGTAAAGGAGTGGCATCTCAAGCGGGTGGTAGTGCAGCAGTCATAGCGACGTCGTCGTCTGAGTCCGTAGTAGAAAGTTGTAATCCGGCCGTCTGTAAGGCTGCAGATGTCACAGACTCAAAGGAGTTTGAAATCGAGTGTATACTAGATTCAGAGGATAGCTTGATAACAGGGGTCTCAGAAGTGAAATTTGTAATAACGTTCACGTCTAACTTTCCATCATCATGGGCATCATCAGGAGGACCATCAATAAACATGTCAACGTCATCATCAACTATTCGTCGAGTAGCCAACCTTCGGAAGGAATGTCCACAGGAGGAGCATCATCGAGGATTGGAGCCATGGTGTTCTCACCATCGGGATGATTAGTGATGAAGTGATCATGGACTGAAACGAGAGTGACAGAAGGATCCTTGTCAGAGAAACCATCAGCAAGGGTAAATCGTTACCAAAGTCTAGTAGCGCGGATGGTTGGAAGTCATCCTCGTCTTTGGTCAGCATATCAGGATCACTCTCAGTGTCTGATGTAAATATTTCTGGCGCAGGTGCAATCTCATTATCTGTGGTGGTGGCCGTAGGGTTATCAATGTCTGATAACTCGCTTTCTAAAGAAGGTGACATGTGTGCCGGTACATAATAGTCATAGCATGTATATCCATAGTAATCACTAACACTTAGTATATGCAAACAAAGACAACTCATCATGTAATCATGTATTCACATTATTCTCCATGAAACTTTCTATCCTTCCTAGTCTCCCAGACTAACCCACCTAGTCTCCCAGACTAAACAACCAGTCTCCCAGACTAAACACCCAATCTCCCAGACCACCTAGCCTCCCAGACTAAACACCCAGTCTCCCAGACTAAACGCCCAATCTCTCAGACTGAAACACCCAGTCTCTCAGACTAAACTTCCCCGTTTCCCAAACTGAATTACCCAGTCTCTCAGACTAAACTCCAAGTTTCCCAAACTGTCCAACTAGTCTCTCAGACTGAACTACCCAGTCTCTCAGACTGAATCTCTCAGATTAAACTCCCAGTCTCTCAGACTGAATCATAAACATAAATCTTGAAATGTGTTTCATGTCTTTTGTTTGTAAAAATGTTTATTTCCTGGATCTGGGCGCTTTGTGTATGCAATGAAAACATGTTCGTAAAAACGTTTTCGTGAGAGCCCTAATGATCGTAGTCTAGACTCGAAAAAGAATCCTAGTTCGCTACGATCGAAGCTCTGATACCAAGCTGTCACACCCTGACTTTTGCGGAAGCATGATTATGGTGTGACTTTCTTAATACCATTGCATTCAATCATAACAACAACTATATGATAAAACCGTCGATTCGTCATCCATTAAATAAGTTTAAAACGTAACAACATTATTTTGAAAGGTAGCCTTCAAATTTCAAGTTTTACAAACCGTACAAATTGTTTACGAGTTCATTAAGGACTCATCAAAAGATATTGAATAACACCAAGGTTTGGAAGGCGTGTCTCGTCCAGGAATAAGACACGCTGACCAAACTCAAAGACCATGGATGACATCTTTATTCCTAACGCAGCATAAAAACTTCCAACGCCCGCCAGATCCACTTACAAATTCCCTGAAATACATGTAGTTTGAAAACATCAACAAAAGTTGAGCGAGTTCATGTGTTCGTTTTTGTGTATGAATAAACCTTTGAAAACGTTGTAAGTATGTATGTAAGTTTATAAGTCCTGGTATGAAAGCAACAAGGAAAAACAGATCACCAATGGTTTGCAAGGCCATTGATATGTGTGAAGTGATGCAGGAAAACTCAAACCTAGCAGATTTCGTCGGTAAGACATAGTCACCACATGGTCCACTCAACGGACTCAGGGGTGGGGCTCGCTACACCCAAATAGATCTATCACTCATATCCCTCGGTCCTACAACGAGGATTAATGGCCTTAAGTGTCATACCCACCACTCACATGATCTAGCAGTACCTTTCCTTAGCTAACCATACCAAATGTGATCGTATGTAAACAGTTGTAACATGTATTTCACCCCCGAAGTTGTAAAACTGAAAACAGCTAAAAGAGAAAAGGGGGACATGAACTCACAGTATTGCGTCTTTGGTAATCGTAACTCAAATCTCCTCAGCAAACACGACTACCTACAATGTTCTAACGTCTATTAGACGAACGGGTCGTGCCTTGTCTTAGTATTTACGTTTTTTAGTTATGTTTACTTCATGTCTTCAATATTACTCCAAGTTATAATTACTTGTTAAAATAATAATTATTTTAACTTAAACTATATTCATTAAATTTTGGAATAATTGTTAAACAATGTTTTTGTAATAATACTTCTCAAGTATTGTTATTCGTATTTCCTTCCCAAGGATGGGGGTATCTCATACATGTATGTCCGTATTCTTGTATTTGTATATCTTGCCATGTGTTGGCGTCGTATTCCTGTCTATTATTCCAAATAAAAATATGCCAATATATTTCCAATATATATTTCCAAAACAATATATTTTCAAGTCTTACTTAGAAAATACATATAAACTTATTTAGTGCAAAAGTAATGTATTTCAAAAAAAAATATTTTTCTCAAAAATCATATATCTTCTAAATATTCTTAGAAAATATATTTTTATTTCCCAAAAATAATATATTTTTCTCCTTCTCAAAATATGATATAACTTTGTAATATTCACAAAAATCATATTTTCATTTCTTGTATCCAAAATAATATTTACCAAAAATATATTTGTAACGGTATTTTCCAGAATATTTTGTAAGTTACGTTCTATCGTTCGGTTCCACAATATTATGTGTGTAACTTATATATTTATTCCTTGTGATTTTTGGTAATATTTTGGATTGTAAATTCTGGGTATTTTGTCAAGTCATATTATTTAACCCTAAAATAATATAACTACTAAACGAAGTATATAAATAATCACACACAATGTGTGTTTAATGTAAATATATATTCTAAATACATATTTATCCATTTTTATTTATAAAAACCAACCTCCAATACTTGTATTTTTGTAACAAAGTCAATGGCAAAGTTTATATTGAAAACCATAGTTAAAAGTTAAAACACACTTGTAAATATTTGTTTAGAAAGTATTTTTCTAAGTGTTTATATTTTTAGAAAATTTTGCCATAGTTTCCCCTAAAAATGGAGGTGTCCATGCTATCAAAGCATATCATTTTCTTTTTAAAATCATCACAAACAATCAACATTCAATCCCTAAACAACTTATACTTACCAAGTGCAAAAACTATACAATTTACATAACAACATGAACTTGATCTTTCACAAAAACTTGTAGTAACTTGGTAGTGTATTTAGTAGATTTAGTTACCCTTTAAAGTGTGTTTACTTCTTTAAAAATCTCACTCTTGGAAGATTTAGGTGTTTACAACTTACTAGATGATTTTTCCAAAAATCATTCTCTTGAATTTTTCTTGTAAACAATGTATTCTTATACTTGTTTTTCCACTAGAAACATGATTAGTTTCTTTAAAAACAATGTTCATGTAATTCTTGTGATTTAACTTGGTTTCTTTGGAAAAACTATTTTAGAAATCATCCACTCACAAGACTTGTATTTTGTTTAAATCATCATCATATGAAAACTGTTGGTGCATTCATCTGTCGTCTTCGTCTTATGTCGAGTCTTGGGTTCGTTGCGAAGTTGTTCAAGCATGATGTCATGATGACATCATCAAAGTGACATCATCAATGACATCATCACAAGATGACAAAACAGTTTACATGGAATTCACATAAGACAAAATAGAATATGATTGTAATAGAATTGTCGTGTAGGCTAATTTCGCTCTAAATGCATATATGTTGATTCCGCCCGAAATCACAAATAGGTGATTTCGCTCTTGTTGTGTTTGTGTCATCATGAGCGGAATCAACAGGACTATATATAGGGCACTTAAGAGCGAAATCAGAGATAGAGTTCGAGGTGTGTTCTTCCGGTAAGCCACGAAGTGCTGCCGAAGTGTTGTCTGAACGTGTACTCGCATTATTGATCAATACAACAACAGTTTAAAGTGAATTCTCGCTGAATTGTACTCGGTTTGTCTGTTTCCGCCGTTCAAACTGAGATAAACTCTTCTAAGCGACTCGTTTAGGTCCGAATACGATCCTACAATTGGTATCAGAGCCAGTGAAGAAGAGTTCTATACAATTCAGCCGATAATTCTGTTTCTACACCATTCTTTTCCGAAAATTAAAACCTTTTACAGTCAGAATCGGTTCAAATTTTCACAGTGTGCTCGGAATTGATAGTTAACAAAGCCTTGAAAGTTTCATAGCTAAAATCGATTTAAAAATGAATCAAATTGATCTCCGAACTGATTCCGCTCAGGTGAACAATTTGATTTCGCTCATGTGAACAGTTTGATTCCGCTCATATGAACAATTTGATTCCGCTCATGTGTACATTGTTGATTCCGCTCCTGAGGTCATCGTGATTCAGCTCCAAAAGTGTTTCAGTATTTCACGTGATTGTTCATCGAATATTGTGTTACATTGAATTCGAAGTTGTCAGTTGGTTGGGATAAGATATCACTTGGTTGTGTCAGTTTGCATGTGAACTTTTAAAAGTTATCAGCCATTTTCAAGAAGTGATATGCATGTGATATGCATTATGTGATTTGATCAGTGTGCATGTGATTCAAGATTCACGGTCCAATCCTTGAGTGTTGATAATTCAATTGTCGGCCACATTGGTTTTAAAAGATAATCAGTTAGACTTACGGCCCAATCAGATTTTAGTAAGTATTAAAATTATCGGCAAATGAATTGATAAGTGTTTGGTCACGTGATATTCAGATTGGTATTAAGTTGTTTTGTCGGTTCTTGATTAAAGAGACTGTGCATGTGATTGTTAATTGTGTCAGTTCTATATTTGTTTGTATGATTTGCGTGTGACAAGGAAGGCCCAGTTCATATCATTCTAAGTCCAATTACGGCCCAATCATCTTATCTTGTTATTTGTTGTTGACGGTTCAGTGGACTTTGAGGTCCAATCAATTTGTTTTGAATATTAATATTGATCGGCCCATGTGACTTGAAATTATCGGATATCACGTGAACAAGTGTCGAATTATATTGATTAGCCAAATAAATTGATTCAAGTGCAGTCCACGTGAATTATTGAAGTTGTTCGGCCCAATCACAGTCAAGTGCAGCTCACTTTATACTCGGAACAAGTGAAAGTGTGTTTTTGTGAGAAATTTTGTCGGGACAGTTTAGAAAAATGGCAATGATGTTTGATGAAAAGGAAAACAATGATCTTGAAAGGTTAAATAATTGGTATCGAGGATATTTAAGTAGTTATTATCATGGTTTGCCCAAAAAGGTTTGGAGTACCCGGTTCGAATGTTTTCTGTATGAAAGATGAAAAATTGGGTGATTTGGAGAAGCGTTTTGATCGTTTGATTGACTATTTGAAAGAAAATCAAATAGTAATATCAGAAGCTGAAATGGTATCAAAGTTTTCTAATGGATTACCAGCTGAATGGGATGATTTTTTGAAAAATCTGAGAGAAAATTCAAGTTTTTCAAAATTATCTTTGACTAAATTCATCAGTGAACTTAAAAATCACGATTATGAAATTTATCAAAAGAAGAGAGATGTGATGGATAAAATAAAAATGAATTTAGATAAGTTGAATTTAGACGTGATAAATGAAATAAACAAAAGAATCAATGTTCGTTGGGCAGCAAAAAGAAATTTGATATATGATATGAAAAGGGGTTGTTATATTGATGATAATGAAAATCCTCTTGACTTCGTTAAAATCTTTTGTGCAGGAACATACAAGATGGAAATAGAGCAAGTTCTAAAGAATGAAGAATCTGTGAAGATTGAATCTTCAAGTTCAGAATCAGTGTGCTCTAAATGTGACAACTTTAAGGCTGATAATGACAAACTCTTGAAAGATGCAGAAAGTTTGACATTGGAAGTCAAAAGGTTGAAGGATGAGAAGCAAGCTGATGTTAAACAGATTCTTATTTTGCAGGAAATTTGTGAGAAGCAAAAATCTGAAAATGTTAAACTGTTAAATGACTTGAACAGTTTGACATCAGAAAACAAGAAGTTGAAAGAAAATGGAAAAATTTTTGAAGATAAAATTAAAGGTTTTGGAAATGAAAAATCAAAGATTGAAAAAGATTTTCAAAGTCAAATAAAATTTTTAGAAGATGAGAGAGATACGTTTGGTAAAAACAATCTTGAAAAACAAATTGCAATCAATTCTCATCTTGAAAAGATTATTCGACTTGAAAAAGAGGCAGAATGTGCTCAAAAGAAAATCAATGAATGGGAAGAAAAGTTGAAGGTGTTTGTGAATACTTCAACTATTCCTTGCCCAAAACCTTTAAATTCAGTTCCAATAAGTGACGATGTCACAAACTTTGACAAAGTCAAAGTTGAAGATTGTGATGAGAAATCTGATGATGAAAATGAAAAAATGAAGAAAAAGAATTTATTTTTGAAGTTAAAAGGAAAGTTTCAAGAAACTGTTCCGCAATCAACTGAAGAGGGAGAATGCTCTAAGCAAAAACCTTTGAAGAAGAAAGTGGAACAAAAACAAAAGAGAAAATTTTGAAAAATATTCAAAAAGAAAATAAAAGTTCATCAGATCAATCATCCAATCGCAATAAAAAATTACAAAAATCGAAAAATGAAAACTCTAAAATTGTTGACAATAAGTGGTGCAGCTTTGACCACAGTGCTCAAAAGTCAAATTCAGCATACAAGAGGAGCAAGGATTATCACCAAGCCAAACAGTGCTTTGATCTAAATGTTTGGACTGACAATGGTGATTGGTACGATAACAGAGTGTGTTACCGATGCGGTTATCAAGGACACATTGCTGTTAACTGCCAGAGTTGGAGTTATGAGACGAGGAGATGCTATAACTGCCATATCAAAGGTCACATTGCCAGAGATTTCCCAAGGAGATCAAATGAAAGATTGAGGGTTAATTCTCAGAAGATGGCAAAGAAATCAGTCAATGTCAAGCCCAAAGAACAGAAGGTTCAAGAACCTAAAGTTCAAGAAAAGAAAGTGAAGCTTTCTCAGGGGCAAAAAGACAGAATGAGGAAGAAGAGAAAGAAGGCGAGAGAGTATCTCGAGAAGATCTTGTCCTCAGGTTCATCTGTTGGTAAAAATAAGAGTTCTGATGAATCGACTTCCTCGATGGCAAAGTCAAGCAAGACGAATTCATCGGATACAAATCTGAGGACGAAAGAAGATAAGAAAAAGAAGAAAATGGTCGGCGATGAATCTGATGTATCAAAGTCAGACAAGCCACCTTCAGGCGATGAATCTGACAGATTAAAGTCAGACAAGCCATGTGCAGGCAATGAATCTGGTGTGGTAAAGCCAGAAGAGCCATGTGTTGAGGTAAAAAATGAGATTTCTGGTTTAACAATGGATGATGCAAATTTTCCTCCATCGTTGAACAAGAATTCAAAATCACCCAAGGACAGTCAGGCTTGGGTGAATCTGTTTAAATGAAAAACCTGACTTGCCGGAGTTCCCAGGTTGGTAAGCGTGGAACAGGAATCGGCACATTTCTTGAGAAATTCACGAAAGTGATTTCGTCTTACAAGTGGTAAATCAGGGACATTAAGTTGTACTTGATTTTCTACAAGTGATGTTTGTGGATTGTTCTTAAAAATGTTAGTTTTTACAAGTGGTTAAAGAACAAGGTGATGAAAGATCCCCGAATTTGAGAATTGACACACAAAACTTATTTTCCGGAAAAACCATTTTGATTAAAACAAACTCAAGTGTTTTGAAATCACAATGGGAAAATAGTTTGTTGTGAGGGGGAGTTCTGATTGTTTATGCCAGGTGGATGGAGAATTGAAGTGATTCTCATCATGTTGTCACGTTTCTTGTACAGCTTGTTTCCAAATTTTCCCAGAAAATCAAAATTGAGAGATATTTTGATTTTAGGGGGGGTAAAATTTTAAAAAAAAATTTGAAAATTTGAAAATGTCAAAAACATTGAAAAATGAAAAATGAGTTTTGTTGTCAAAAAGAGGAAATGATAGTAGATCAGTTGGACTGTCACAGCACGCTAAAGAAATGGAAAGTCAAAATGTGATAAACGGTCTCACTAAAGATGTGACGGTAGGCTCAGCTAGACTAGTAGATTTGCGATAACGATACAAACTTAAATGAAAAAGCCTAGTTCTAGTGGGAAACACGGTTGAAAGCATAGTACTTAGTTTTGTCCTTCTTGATTGTGTGCCTACTCGGTAATCGTTGATTGTCATAAGACATAAAACTGGTTAAGTTTGTGATCTTTCACAACTTTGCTAAATAGTCGCTGTGATTATGCATTTTATTTTGCAAAGATTTAAACTTGTTTTATTTCTTTATTTTGTTTAAGCATCGGACATCCTCTGCGTATACGTGAGTATCGACCTGGATGTTGTTGCCTAAACGTTCTGCTTTATTTTCTTTGGTGTTTCGTTTAAGCTTTGGATCACCTCTGCGTATACGGGAGTATCGACCTGGTGGTTAAAGCCTAAACAACTTCAACTTGTTTTATTTTTTTTTATTTTTTTTAAACATTGGACTTTCTCTACGTATACGGAAGTATCGAACTGATTGTTAATGTTTAAACATTCTGCTTTGTTTTCGAACAATTCACAGTCGATAAAAGTTTAAAGGCATTACTTGAGTCAGTGTATTGCATGATGAGGGGATATGCTGAGATCGTGGGGTCCATAAGAACTTAGTGCTATCTTAATATACCTTAAAGTATCGGTAAGCATTTCGAAAGTTTTTAGATTGAGCTTAAGTGGACAACAATATCGTCAATCCATGTGAATCGTTTAGAACTTAAAATGTTTAAAGCTTAACGGTGCTAGTGATTGGTCACAAAAACTGATATGATCCTCTTACACAAGCTCACAAAAATAGTGTCTGTAAATATTATTTTACTGCATTTCTTTTCAGTCAAAAATCCAAAAAGATTTTAGTGTGTTTTAGTATAAATTTTGAAAAATTCATAAAGATTTTCGACAACTGATGTTGATGAGCTGATTTTCAAAATTCCAAGTGCTGAACATGATGAACTGGTTTGGGAGTGAGTGTACTGAATTGGAAAATTTTGATTTAAGAAAGAAATTGAGTTTAGTTAATCAGGGTCATTAATTTGAACTTGATGTAACTATTTCCAGTAAGTTTTTCTTATTGTTTTAAGTAAAAAACTTATGTTTTTGATGAGAAAATTTGTGCAGGAGATGAATTGAACTGAATTAAAGCCAGGATGTGATCTCAAGGTGATAACTAATTCCAGACGGCGATCCCAGCATGATGAAAGGGGGAGTGTGACGAGGTTAGAGCCAAAGAGAAGATCCTGGTATATGCTAAGAAAGAAAAAAAGACTGATAAAGACTGAAGATGCAAAGACTCGAAACTTAAGACTCGTCAACATCTGAGGGGGAGTCTGTTGGTGCATTCATCTGTCGTCTTCGTCTTATGTCGAGTCTTGGGTTCGTTGCGAAGTTGTTCAAGCATGATGTCATGATGACATCATCAAAGTGACATCATCAATGACATCATCACAAGATGACAAAACAGTTTACATGGAATTCACATAAGACAAAATAGAATATGATTGTAATAGAATTGTCGTGTAGGCTAATTTCGCTCTAAATGCATATATGTTGATTCCGCCCGAAATCACAAATAGGTGATTTCGCTCTTGTTGTGTTTGTGTCATCATGAGCGGAATCAACAGGACTATATATAGGGCACTTGAGAGCGAAATCAGAGATAGAGTTCGAGGTGTGTTCTTCCGGTAAGCCACGAAGTGCTGCCGAAGTGTTGTCTGAACGTGTACTCGCATTATTGATCAATACAACAACAGTTTAAAGTGAATTCTCGCTGAATTGTACTCGGTTTGTCTGTTTCCGCCGTTCAAACTGAGATAAACTCTTCTAAGCGACTCGTTTAGGTCCGAATACGATCCTACAAAAACAACTCTTACTATTCAAGTTCATGTAAACATAAAGCATGATGATCTTGGTTTTTCACAAGATCGCCACCTTAACTTACTAGATCATGTGTTTAATCACAATCTAGTAGGTTTCTTATGATGTCTAACATCACTAACACAAATCATCAATCATCAAGAAGCAAATCATAACTAATCAACAAGTATTCCTATGTTTATTAAGCTAATGTTAAAGTTTCATCTTCATGTTCATTAATGTTCTTTAGTGTTCTTCATAATAATCAACATGAATCTTCTTTTAACCACTAATATAAGATGAACAATGGAGTGTATGAAGTTCTTACCACTAGCTCAAGGCTAGGGATGATTCAAGTGAAGATAACAAGTGGATAAAAGCAAACGGTGAAGGTCCATCAACTTCCAAAAGCTCCAAGTTTCCTAACTTAGCTCCTTACACCTTAGAATGTGACAACCCTCACAAAACCAGGTATCCGTACAATTAATTAATATTTAATTAATGCTTAATTTTTGTGCTTGCTTACAATTGTGGTTAAACTGCTTCTTGATTTCTGATACATACATACTCATGCATCACATTTTATACTGTCACTCTATTACTTACACACAAACATTAGTGACAACCTTGATGCACAAAAGCACAGTGAGCACACTATACGGATAACCCAGTAAACATGCTGACATTGCCAGCACTAGACAGACATTGTTATTGAGGCCAGAATGAGCCGGGAATAAAGTACTACACTGGTAGGGAGTGTAGGGATGTGAGGATCATTAAACTGCGTCACTAGGTGATAGTTATAGTGCCCGAAAGTGCCTAAAACATACTTTAATTACAAAATTCTGCACTTTAAACAAAAATTCAGCTTTTCACATAACTAGTAAAGTGCAAAAACTTGGTAAAATAATACTAGACATTTTCCAAAGTGTCGGGAATTTACTGTGTCACTAAAAATAATATAAACGACACTTTAAAGCTTTGTTTGACACTTTAACGGATCAAGACTTGTATTTTGTTTAAATCATCATCATATGAAAACAACTCTTACTATTCAAGTTCATGTAAACATAAAGCATGATGATCTTGGTTTTTCACAAGATCGCCACCTTAACTTACTAGATCATGTGTTTAATCACAATCTAGTAGGTTTCTTATGATGTCTAACATCACTAACACAAATCATCAATCATCAAGAAGCAAATCATCACTAATCAACAAGTATTCATATGTTTATTAAGCTTATGATAAAGTTTCATCTTCATGTTCATTAATGTTCTTTAGTGTTCTTCATAATAATTGTAACAAATGTGCTTGTAATCACTATGAACAGTTCTATTATCAATAAAACAATGTTATTTGATCACAATGTTTGTTTTGTTATGTTTTACATTTTTCATGTTTTGACTTTTATCCAATTTCAAACTCTATATCACTTTCTGGAGAGTTATACGCAAACTAGTGCGTAAACGTACTCAGTTTAATGCGAAAAATACTCTGGAACATCAACATATACTCAACATACCTTGAATAACCTTTACATAACTTAGAAATAAGTTTTGAAGGCTTTGGTATGGCAAAAACAAGTTAATTCGCTTACAGGGACTAAATATGACAAACTGCGAAAGTATGTCAATTTGAACTGTAACGAACATTCCAGAACATGACCATAAGTTAAACACACCTTAAATATCCTTTACATAGCTTAGAAATAGGCTTTGAGGGGTTTGGTGTGCTAAAATAAACTTTTGGGACATTCAGGGACTAAAAGTGTCAAAAAGTGCACAAGTTTGCATTTTCGCGCATAACTTACGTTCTGAATACATCTGGACATCCAAAAATTTATGTAAGCATGACTATATTTTATTTTAGTGTTCGCCATAAGAAAAATCCATTCGTCGCGTCATTTGGATCGTTTTTCGCGCTTATGCGCATTCCGTCGTAATTAAGCGAACATCGCGTTCGTACGACCAAACGAACCATCATCCGGCATATTTTTGAGTATGTTTTGAGTTCCCTATACTTTAACTACATTTTAGAGCCTTGAAATGAGGTTAACGGGGTTCAAACGCATCGAAAAAGGCCTTAAACACGTACAGGGACCATTGCTGCCAAAATTGAAACTTTCTGATTCAGGATGAGTGCTAGCGTAGCGCGAGCCCATAGGGCTTATCCGTCGCGCTACGCGACTGACTATCTGGGCAGATTCAATGTTTCTAATTACAAGTTGCAACTAATTGATTCTTAACCACATGTTTTGAGTTGATGTGTCACTAAGATAAGGAGCATTTGTGGCACCATAACATTCCGACAAGTGTACGCACGAGATTCGATCATGTTATTCAAGAAACGATCCTAACGGTTACCCGAAAACTATATATACCCCATGCCTTTCATTGTTTTAAGGCACTAGAATCTTATTAGTTGTGTTCTAAGTTGAAACCTTGTTTCATACCTGAACTATACTGATCTAGATTAGCATTCGGGGACCCTTCGTAAGTATTCTTTCGTTCTTTTCCTTATTTTTACTGCTTTTCGAGTCAGAAAGTCAAACTTTGTTTGACTTTCAGCGTTGACCAGTAATGGTCAATACGAAGTTCGTTTGAACTTCGCAACGTGATTGTAATCACGATGGTTATAGTCCCTTGGGACTATGCCTACTGATTACCACGTTGTCTAGGGTCGTAGGGTAAGCGATCTAATAAATCGCTTATACCTCGAACCCGACCCATTTGGTCGATCATTAGGATCCGACCAAATACATTAGGTGACCATAGTAGGTAGGGAATAACCTTCCGAGGTTATACCCTATGGTCACATCGTTTAAGTAGTTGTATGATAGGTAGTTTATATGCCTTAGGTAAATTACCAGAATACCCTTTTCATGTATAATTGGTAATTAAGCATATGTAACCTAAACTTTTGTCACATAACTGATTATGTAACATGTTTAGGCATATAATACTTGTCATAGGACTAGTTAGGCAGTCCGAACGCGTTTCACGCGCACGATGCGTTAAAGTAGCATAAGCTACCTAAACGGATCATAATGGGTCAATAAGACTTAGGTTAAGTTTCATTTAGTATGTAGGCTTTGTTAAACCAAATGACACGAGTCTCTACACTCGTTTGGTTTACGAAACCTCATGCTATCCAATCATCCGATTAAGGTCCGGTTATTAACATAGTTACCTATATTAGGTGCCGTTTGATTCCGAGATCTCTAGCGTTGCTTGGTGATTATCTTTAGACAACTGAGCAATCTCAAGTGAGTACATAGACCCCTCTTTTACTGTTTTCCAAACTGTTTTGGGGTGGAACACATGTGCCTACTTGTTACTTTCATGCTTTCCTGTTCTAACATCATATACTGCTATGTTCATTAGTACATTATAGTACATGATTTCATTTCATCTTATGCTAGGTGTGCCCATTGTGTGCATTACTTAGTACATTGTTTTACATGACATTTCCTGCTAGGTGTGCCCATTGTGTGCATTACTTAGTACATTGTTTTACATGACATTTCCTGCTAGGTGTGCCCATTGTGTGCATTACTTAGTACATCGTTTTACATGACATTTCACGCTATGTATGTTCATTTGATTACATACTTAGTGCATTGTTTTCACATGTTTACATTTTGGTATGACATTTGGTTTGTTTACATGGGACAATACATTCATTAACATTAGCTACGCCGTTCGTTAGTAGGTAGTGGTACCATAGGAATTGACAACTCCCGTTCCGGACATCCCAGGGAAAGGGGACAGAAAGGAATGACCGAATTCGTTGACATAAGACAGATAGACCTTTAATTTGTTTAAAGGGTTTATCACCACAGTCGCCAGGCTTGGATGTATGCATTTTCACAATACCGCATAAATGTTCATATTAAATAGTTGCATGCATTTACACAAAACATAGCTTTGATTTAAACCAAGTTTTACTTCAATACTTTGTTTTAGTGCATATGGTTTAGTTGAGACATTTCACTTGCCATACATGACATTTTGACATAGACATTTGACATGGATATTTGACATAGACATTTGACATGGATATTTGACATAGACATTTGACATGGATATTGAACATAAACATTTTGACATTTATATACACATTTGGTGGTTTACATTGGACATAGACATTTTGATATGGTTTACACAATAACACTTGACAATTGGTTTGTACATGAACATCTTACATTGGTTGGTTTGGTTTGATTAAGTGATTAAGTAACGATGCGTGTGTAATATGATACAAGCATGGTGGATACGCCGCTGGTACTTCCTATATATAAGTGTTTGTATGGTATTATATGTCGTAACGTTATTTGAATCATTTCAGTGTGAGACATAGAACATTTTATACAAATAACATACTTTTCACAAGACATTGATTTACAAACAACTTATCTTATACAAACACATTTTTACATGGTTATTTATTTAACCCGACATTTACTTATACATATCATCTGATCTTATTGTTTTCAAATAATTTACATGACAAAGCAAATTACTGGTTCATGACTAAACATTTTTCTTAAACATAAGTCATGAATCCTATTTTCACAAAACCTATGTATCTCACAGGCATTTTTATGCTGACGTACCTATTTTCACATGTGTTTTCAGGTGCTTTTCCATAGGATGTTGATCATGATACTAGGGCGGACCTGTGCCTTAGAGACTTTAAAAGAATATAGACTATGTTTAATTATGTTCTGAACTCTTAATTTACTGTTTCGAGACAATGTAACACCCTTGTTTAATAAATAAAATACACTTTGTGTGCCATGGTTATGAAACAATTAATTCTGTCGCAACACGCCCCGATGTTTCCACCGCGATTTGTTGTTTTACGCGGTCGGGGTGTGACAGAAGAGTTGGTATCAGAGCCAATGGTTATAGGGAATTAGGTTATTAGTAATGCTTTGACCTAGACTATAACTTTTCTAGGAACCTAACACAAGTTATCTTATGTTTAGATCTTAAAACATGTACATCACCTATCCTTAGGTGATTAACAAAACAAGGAACCAAAATTTTTCCGAAACGTTTTTTTGAAAAACAATCATCTGTTTTTGAATAAATTTTCACAAGGTTTTGAACCCTCAATTGTAAGGTTTTGAACCCTCTGTTATATGGTTTTGAACCCTTTTCAGTATTGGTTTTTGGCCTTGTGCCTTCAAATTTTCAAAATCCCGTCAAACGTTTTGGGTTTTAAATAATGTGAACATGTGCAAACTGGAAGGGTGAATGCCTGTATTCTGGGTTTTCTGTCTAGGCAAGCACTTCGTATACATCTCAACCAGACGCGAGACCAGTTGTGCTTACCTGGGAATTCTTGGAGTGAGTGTTCACTTATAGGCGAGCATGTCTTCATTATACATTATTTTTGACCCATTTACTTTGATTAGTCACAGTGAGTCGTTTGTTTGCTTTGTGATACGGACGAATGACCACCATCTATGCTGTTTGCAATTCTTGTTTTTATCATCTCATTCTTTTCATCCAATCATCTCACTCGTTCCTTTTCATGTTTTCCTCTTTTAGAATGCCTCCTCGACGCGAGAACCAGATAGCTACTGCCGAACTGGCAGAAATTATTGCGCAGCAGATGGCTGCTCAGTTTCCAAATCTCTTTGCTCAATGGAACCAAGCCAACAACAACAACAATGTTCCATGCAAATACAAGGATTTTAACCAGGCTAAACCACTCAAATTTAGTGGTTCTGAGGGAGCGACTGGGCTTCTTCAGTGGTTCGAGAGCATAGAGAATACTTTTCGCCATGTGCAGTGTCCGGATAATCGCAAGGTCGAGTTCTCCTTGAGCGTATTTCAGAAGAGGGCTTTGACATGGTGGAACGGGGTTATGAGAGACCGGGGTGCAGAAGTTGCTCTCGCACAGACATGGGCTGAACTTAGAGCCCTTATGATGAGGGAATTCTGTCCTCGTCATGAGCAACGAGCGTTAGAGAAGGAGTTTGATGAGTTGAAGCAAGATAGTGGTGAGCACAGGGCTTATACTGATCGGTTTGAAGAGTTGAGTTGCTTTGCCCAACAATGGTCACCCCACTCGACAAGGCTATCGAGAGATACATCGATGGTCTACCTGACTCGGTACAAGACATTCTCACTGGTAGTAACCCTGCCACACTTCGTCAGGCGATCGAGTTATCTGCGACATTGACTGAGTCACAGATCCGGAAGAACAAGCTACACAAGAAGGGTGACAAGGGCAAGAAGCAGTCGGCTGACAAGGAAGATAGCAAGAAAGGTCAAAACTTGAATGGAAAGAACTCTGGTTCTTCGAAGAGGTCAAGGAAGCGTAAGGCTTCCCAAAATTTTGCTATCACTGCTCAAGCTAACCAGGTAGCTCCCAACCAACCAACCTGCACAGCCTCCAGCGAAGAAACCCTATACAGGGAATGCACCTTTGTGCAATAGATGCAACAGTCACCACCAGCCACAACTTCCATGCCGTTTCTGTACTAACTGTGGGAAATCAGGCCATCTCGCCAATGTTTGTCGATCTGCTCAGAATCCCGCGGTTCAGAACCCGGCTCAACAAGTTGCTCAGCCTCCTGCTCCGCAACAGGGTCAAGCTGCAAGACCACAATACCCACCAGGTGCTTGTTACAATTGTGGGGATCTGACCCACTATAGAAATCGGTGCCCAAGACTGGCGAACCAGAACCAGAACCAGAATCAGGCTCCGGCTCCGGCTCGAGGCCGAGTTTTTAACATGAATGCCCAAGAGGCACAGGCTGACGATAATGTGGTGAACGGTACGTTCTTTATTAATAATCAGCCTGCATCTGTTCTTTTCGATTCTGGTGCCGATAAGAGTTTCGTGTCTTTGTCTTTTGAGCAAATGCTTCGCGTGTCTAGAACGAAACTAGGCAAATCTTTGACAGTAGAGGTTGCTAGTGGTGAACCCATTATTCTTGATTCTGTTCTTCACAACTGCCAGTTGAATCTTAACGACCATCTTTTTCCTATTGACCTCGCGCCTATGCAACTTGGAAGCTTCGACGTTATTGTGGGAATGGATTGGTTATCCAAGCATCACGCAGAGATAGTTTGTTCTAAGAAGATTGTTCGTGTGCCACTTTCGACAGGCGAGATCCTGCAGGTTCAAGGTGAGAAGCCTACCGGTGGTCTCAAACTCATGTCTTGTTTTAAAGCTCGGAAGTATCTGCAGAAGAACTATGTGGCTTTCTTAGCACATGTTACAGAAGATAAAGGCAAGGGTAAGTCTATTTCAGATATTCCTGTCGTTCGGGATTATTCTGAAGTGTTCCCTGAAGATTTACCTGGTCTACCTCCAGCACGCCAAGTCGAGTTCCGTATTGATCTCGTACCTGGTGCAAATCCCATTGCCAGAGCTCCATATCGTCTTGCACCATCTGAGATGCAAGAGTTGTCTAAACAGCTTCAGGAGCTCTCTGACAAAGGTTTTATCCGTCCCAGTTTTTCACCTTGGGGTGCTCCCGTTCTTTTTGTCAAGAAGAAGGATGGATCCTTTAGGATGTGTATCGATTATCGTGAGCTTAACAAGCTTACCATCAAGAATCGATATCCCCTACCTCGCATCGACGACCTCTTTGATCAGTTACAAGGTGCATCTTATTTTTCAAAGATCGATCTGCGTTCCGGATATCATCAACTTCGGGTGCAAGAAGAAGACATTCCGAAAACAGCATTCCGTACTCGTTATGGACATTACGAGTTCACAGTCATGCCATTCGGTTTGACTAATGCTCCGGCTGTTTTCATGGACTTAATGAATAGGGTCTGCAAACCTTATTTGGATCAGTTCGTCATTGTTTTTATCGATGACATCTTGATTTACTCTAAGACGCGAGCTGATCACGAGCAGCATCTTCGTCTTACTCTGGAACTCCTGAAGAAAGAGCAACTTTTCGCCAAATTCTCCAAGTGCGAATTTTGGCTTAAAGAAGTTCAATTTTTGGGACACATTATCAACGAACGAGGTGTTCATGTAGATCCCTCCAAGATCAGTGCGATTAAGGATTGGGATACGCCTACTACTCCTACTGAAGTTCGTTCATTTCTTGGTCTAGCGGGTTATTATCGCCGCTTCATTGAAAACTTCTCTAAGATTGCAGTTCCTCTAACTGCTCTAACTCAGAAGAAAATGCCCTTTTACTAGGGATTCAGACAAGAGGAAGCTTTTCAACACCTGAAGCAGAAGCTTTGCGATGCGCCTGTTCTATCATTGCCCGAGGGTGATGATGATTTTGTTGTGTATTGTGATGCATCGAAATTGGGTCTTGGCTGTGTTCTTATGCAAAGGAACAAAGTCATAGCCTATGCATCAAGACAATTGAAGATACATGAGAAGAACTACACCACTCATGATCTTGAGTTGGGTGCAGTTGTCTTTGCTCTCAAGATCTGGAGACACTATTTGTACGGTACAAAATGTGTGGTTTTCACTGACCACAAAAGTCTTCAGCATATCTTCAACCAGAAAGAACTCAACATGAGACAGCGACGTTGGGTTGAGCTTCTAAACGACTATGATTGCGAAATTCGCTACCATCCTGGTAAGGCGAATGTCGTAGCTGATGCATTGAGTCGTAAGGAACGTACTAAGCTTCATTGTGTACGTGTTCAATCTGTTATTCAAGCTCGATCTGATATTCAAGCCCGCATTTCTCAGGCTCAACAATCTTGTGTTTCACAAGGTTTGATGGATAAGGAATTTCCCTATCACATAACACCTGCTCTGGAACTGAAGGACAATGGATCGTATTACTTCATGGACCGTTTGTGGGTCCCAAGCCTAGATGATCTTCGTACCTTGCTTATGGATGAAGCCCATAAGTCTCGTTATTCTATTCATCCGGGCTCAGATAAGATGTATAAGGACCTTCGTACTCACTACTGGTGGCCTGGTATGAAGAAAGACATTACCTTATACGTATCCAAATGCCTTACTTGTCTAAAGGTTAAGGCTGAACATCAGCGTCCTTCTGGTTTATTGGAGCAACCAGAGATCCCAGTTTGGAAATGGGAAAACATTACTATGGATCTTGTTACCAAACTCCCGCGCACAAAGAAAGGTCATGATGCCATCTGGGTAGTCGTTGATCGTCTTACAAAGTCAGCACATTTCTTGCCAATCCGCGAGGATTTTCCTACTGACAGACTTGCTCAAATCTATGTAGATGAAATTGTGGCTCGACATGGTGTTCCTTTGAACATCATTTCTGACAGAGATGCTCGTTTCACTTCTCACTTTTGGAGAACCATGCAATCTGCTATGGGGACCCAACTTAATCTGAGCACAGCTTATCATCCGCAAACGGATGGTCAATCTGAGAGAACAATCCAGACTCTGGAGGATATGCTAAGAGCTTGTGTGATCGATTTTGGTGGTAGCTGGGATTCACATCTTAAATTGATTGAATTCTCCTACAACAACAGTTATCACACTAGCATCAAAATGGCTCCTTTTGAGGCTCTCTATGGTCGAAAATGTCGTTCACCAGTCTGCTGGAATGAGATTGGCGAGGCTCAACTTACTGGACCTGCCCTCATTTTAGAGACAACTGACAAGGTCAAGAAAGTTCGTGATAACCTTCAGGCAGCTAGAAACCGTCAGAAGATTTACGCGGACCCAAAACGCAAAGCCTTTGAATTTCAAGTCGGTGATCGAGTATTACTTAAGGTCTCACCTTGGAAAGGTGTGATCAGATTTGGAAAGAAAGGAAAGCTTGCACCTAGATACGTTGGACCATTCAAGATCGTCGAAAGAATCGGAAAGGTAGCCTACAGACTTGAGTTACCTCCTAAACTGGGAAATGTTCATCCAACTTTTCACGTGTCCAATCTCAAGAAGTGTACAGCTGATGAGAACTTCTCCATACCGCTTGACGAAATTCGTGTTGGCAAAACACTGAAATTTGTTGAGAAACCAGTGGAAATCATGGAACGTGAAGTCAAGTGGCTTAAACGCAAGCGCATTCCTTTGGTCAAAGTTCGCTGGGAAGCTAAACGTGGACCTGTGTTTACTTGGGAACGCGAAGATCAAATGAAGGCGAAATATCCACATCTTTTTCCACGAGTTTCCTCTAAATAAATTTCGGGACGAAATTTCCACAAGTAGGGGAGACTGTAACAACTGTGCTTGTAATCACTATGAACAGTTCTATTATCAATAAAACAATGTTATTTGATCACAATGTTTGTTTTGTTATGTTTTACATTTTTCATGTTTTGACTTTTATCCAATTTCAAACTCTATATCACTTTCTGGAGAGTTATACGCAAACTAGTGCGTAAACGTACTCAGTTTAATGCGAGAAATACTCTGGAACATCAACATATACTCAACATACCTTGAATAACCTTTACATAACTTAGAAATAAGTTTTGAAGGCTTTGGTATGGCAAAAACAAGTTAATTCGCTTACAGGGACTAAATATGACAAACTGCGAAAGTATGTCAATTTGAACTGTAACGAACATTCCGGAACATGACCATAAGTTAAACACACCTTAAATATCCTTTACATAGCTTAGAAATAGGCTTTGAGGGGTTTGGTGTGCTAAAATAAACTTTTGGGACATTCAGGGACTAAAAGTGTCAAAAAGTGCACAAGTTTGCATTTTCGCGCATAACTTACGTTCTGAATACATCTGGACATCCAAAAATTTATGTAAGCATGACTATATTTTATTTTAGTGTTCACCATAAGAAAAATCCATTCGTCGCGTCATTTGGATCGTTTTTCGCGCTTATGCGCATTCCGTCGTAATTAAGCGAACATCGCGTTCGTACGACCAAACGAACCATCATCCGGCATATTTTTGAGTATGTTTTGAGTTCCCTATACTTTAACTACATTTTAGAGCCTTGAAATGAGGTTAACGGGGTTCAAACGCATCGAAAAAGGCCTTAAACACGTACAGGGACCATTGCTGCCAAAATTGAAACTTTCTGATTCAGGATGAGTGCTAGCGTAGCGCGAGCCCATAGGGCTTATCCGTCGCGCTACGCGACTGACTATCTGGGCAGATTCAATGTTTCTAATTACAAGTTGCAACTAATTGATTCTTAACCACATGTTTTGAGTTGATGTGTCACTAAGATAAGGAGCATTTGTGGCACCATAACATTCCGACAAGTGTACGCACGAGATTCGATCACGTTATTCAAGAAACGATCCTAACAGTTACCCGAAAACTATATATACCCCATGCCTTTCATTGTTTTAAGGCACTAGAATCTTATTAGTTGTGTTCTAAGTTGAAACCTTGTTTCATACCTGAACTATACTGATCTAGATTAGCATTCGGGGACCCTTCGTAAGTATTCTTTCGTTCTTTTCCTTATTTTTACTGCTTTTCGAGTCAGAAAGTCAAACTTTGTTTGACTTTCAGCGTTGACCAGTAATGGTCAATACGAAGTTCGTTTGAACTTCGCAACGTGATTGTAATCACGATGGTTATAGTCCCTTGGGACTATGCCTACTGATTACCACGTTGTCTAGGGTCGTAGGGTAAGCGATCTAATAAATCGCTTATACCTCGAACCCGACCCATTTGGTCGATCATTAGGATCCGACCAAATACATTAGGTGACCATAGTAGGTAGGGAATAACCTTCCGAGGTTATACCCTATGGTCACATCGTTTAAGTAGTTGTATGATAGGTAGTTTATATGCCTTAGGTAAATTACCAGAATACCCTTTTCATGTATAATTGGTAATTAAGCATATGTAACCTAAACTTTTGTCACATAACTGATTATGTAACATGTTTAGGCATATAATACTTGTCATAGGACTAGTTAGGCGGTCCGAACGCGTTTCACGCGCACGATGCGTTAAAGTAGCATAAGCTACCTAAACGGATCATAATGGGTCAATAAGACTTAGGTTAAGTTTCATTTAGTATGTAGGCTTTGTTAAACCAAATGACACGAGTCTCTACACTCGTTTGGTTTACGAAACCTCATGCTATCCAATCATCCGATTAAGGTCCGGTTATTAACATAGTTACCTATATTAGGTGCCGTTTGATTCCGAGATCTCTAGCGTTGCTTGGTGATTATCTTTAGACAACTGAGCAATCTCAAGTGAGTACATAGACCCCTCTTTTACTGTTTTCCAAACTGTTTTGGGGTGGAACACATGTGCCTACTTGTTACTTTCATGCTTTCCTGTTCTAACATCATATACTGCTATGTTCATTAGTACATTATAGTACATGATTTCATTTCATCTTATGCTAGGTGTGCCCATTGTGTGCATTACTTAGTACATTGTTTTACATGACATTTCCTGCTAGGTGTGCCCATTGTGTGCATTACTTAGTACATTGTTTTACATGACATTTCCTGCTAGGTGTGCCCATTGTGTGCATTACTTAGTACATTGTTTTACATGACATTTCCTGCTAGGTGTGCCCATTGTGTGCATTACTTAGTACATCGTTTTACATGACATTTCACGCTATGTATGTTCATTTGATTACATACTTAGTGCATTGTTTTCACATGTTTACATTTTGGTATGACATTTGGTTTGTTTACATGGGACAATACATTCATTAACATTAGCTACGCCGTTCGTTAGTAGGTAGTGGTACCATAGGAATTGACAACTCCCGTTCCGGACATCCCAGGGAAAGGGGACAGAAAGGAATGACCGAATTCGTTGACATAAGACAGATAGACCTTTAATTTGTTTAAAGGGTTTATCACCACAGTCGCCAGGCTTGGATGTATGCATTTTCACAATACCGCATAAATGTTCATATTAAATAGTTGCATGCATTTACACAAAACATAGCTTTGATTTAAACCAAGTTTTACTTCAATACTTTGTTTTAGTGCATATGGTTTAGTTGAGACATTTCACTTGCCATACATGACATTTTGACATAGACATTTGACATGGATATTTGACATAGACATTTGACATGGATATTTGACATAGACATTTGACATGGATATTGAACATAAACATTTTGACATTTATATACACATTTGGTGGTTTACATTGGACATAGACATTTTGATATGGTTTACACAATAACACTTGACAATTGGTTTGTACATGAACATCTTACATTGGTTGGTTTGGTTTGATTAAGTGATTAAGTAACGATGCGTGTGTAATATGATACAAGCATGGTGGATACGCCGCTGGTACTTCCTATATATAAGTGTTTGTATGGTATTATATGTCGTAACGTTATTTGAATCATTTCAGTGTGAGACATAGAACATTTTATACAAATAACATACTTTTCACAAGACATTGATTTACAAACAACTTATCTTATACAAACACATTTTTACATGGTTATTTATTTAACCCGACATTTACTTATACATATCATCTGATCTTATTGTTTTCAAATAATTTACATGACAAAGCAAATTACTAGGTTCATGACTAAACATTTTTCTTAAACATAAGTCATGAATCCTATTTTCACAAAACCTATGTATCTCACAGGCATTTTTATGCTGACGTACCTATTTTCACATGTGTTTTCAGGTGCTTTTCCATAGGATGTTGATCATGATACTAGGGCGGACCTGTGCCTTAGAGACTTTAAAAGAATATAGACTATGTTTAATTATGTTCTGAACTCTTAATTTACTGTTTCGAGACAATGTAACACCCTTGTTTAATAAATAAAATACACTTTGTGTGCCATGGTTATGAAACAATTAATTCTGTCGCAACACGCCCCGATGTTTCCGCCGCGATTTGTTGTTTTACGCGGTCGGGGTGTGACAATAATCAACATGAATCTTCTTTTAACCACTAATATACGATGAACAATGGAGTGTATGAAGTTCTTACCACTAGCTCAAGGCTAGGGATGATTCAAGTGAAGATAACAAGTGGATAAAAGCAAACGGTGAAGGTCCTTCAACTTCTGAAAGCTCCAAGTTTCCTAACTTAGCTCCTTACACCTTAGAACAAGCTTGTAATCATTATAGGATGGATGAAAATGGAGATGTATGTGTATGAGGGTGTGGCCGTGAGTGGGGAAGGAAGAAGGAGAGAAGAGTGTGTGAAGTTGTGTGAAAGATAATGAGGTTGATCTTGTGGTTTATACTTATATTCAAGTTTAGTGGTTTAACCAAAGGGTAATATGTCTCCTAAGTACACACAAGATCTCTAATCATATCTTAGTGAATCCAAGCCAGATCATGGAAGATCAAGAGAGATCTATGGTGGGGCCACACCTTTGGTGACCGTCCACATATATGGGGGGGGGGGTAAGTGTAAGTGTTGAATGATAAGTTAAGTTATTAAGTTAAATTTCAAGTGTAAGGTTTAGTGTCTAAGCATATTAGGTGTTATATAGCATGTTAGGGTGTTCAGGGATCATGACTAGCTCAGAAATAATAAAACAATGCTTCTAGTATAATTTTGGTGTTTCGGGTAGTGTCCGATTGTTTGGTTAGATATTGGTTCGTTAAAGTGTCAAACTATACCGTTTAGTGTTCTTCATGTACCCTTTTGTGACACTTTTAATCCCCGACACTTAGGAAAGCATTTAGGACCATTTAGTCATGTTTCTGCATAATATTAATGTATTTAAATGCTGATTTGCTGAATTTTCTGCAGAATTCTGCACTTTGGGTGAGCTTTAGGCACTTTCCGGCACTTAAACTATCACCTAGAAAAGCAGTTTTGTGGTCCTTACTTCCCTACACACTATACTAGTGTAGAACTTGGTTTCTGGCTCATACTGGGTCTCAAAACAAAGTCTGTCTATGTACTGAACCCCGTCAGCATATTCCTGATTTATCCGTTAACTGTGCTAACTGTGCTTTGTGCATCATGTATGTCAATATGGTTTGTATGTGATAATGATGTGACATTATGAAATGTGATGCACATGTAAGTATGATGCGGTAATCAGAAAGCAGTTAAGTATAATTCAGCAAAGTCATTAAGCACTAATCAAGATTAATTAATTGTACGGATGCATGGAAATTTGACAGTTGTCACATCCACATGGCATGATCCAAGAGCTTCAAATCAAGTATAAATACCCCCAAAATCTGCTCACTTCTTTGCTCATTCCTCATTCTTCTTCTCTAACACTCAATGTGGAGTTGCTACCTTCTTAGGAGGCCTCCCATCTGAGTTTTCTAGTTAATCTTTCAGCGTTAGAGCACTTGTAAGTGTTCTTTCATGGCTAGTTCATTTATTTCAGCAATTACAAGCTGAAAGTCAAAAAGTTTGACTACCGTTTGACTTTCGGTTTTGACCATGAATTGGTCAACTCAAAGTTCAATTGAACTTTGCAACGTGAGTGTAATCACGATGGTTATAATCCCTTTTGATTATACCTACTGATTACCACGTTGACTAGTCCAAGTGACGAGTCAAAGTTTCGGTCAAAATGCACGATTATGTGCATTTTGTGACGAAACTATTTTTCAGTATCAAAACACTTTGTTTTGATATCAAATCAGTTTTCTAACTTAGTAAATCATGTTTTAACATGTTTAACTCGTCACTTCTAGTTTAGTGCTTGTTTAGGGTCTTAAGTCAAGCGGTCTCGACAACTGCTTAGACTTTCGAACCCAACCCGTTTGGTCAATCATTAGGATTCGACCAAACATATTTTGTGACCATAGTTGTATAGGGAAGAACCTTCCAAGGTTATACCTTATGGTCACTTAGTTTGATTAGTTTATGATAGGTAGTTTATATGCCTTAGGAAAATGAGCAAAATGCCATTTTTACGCATAATTTGAATTTAAGCGTATGTAACTTAAATTTTGACACTTAAGCTTATTATGCAACAATATTAAACATGTTAGGGCATATAATACCCGTCAGAGGACTAGTTAGGCTATTCGAATGCACTTTTGCACAAATGACGCGTTAAAGTAGCGTAGACTACCTTAACGGGTCATAACGGGTCATAAGCACTTAGGATAGGTTCCAATTCATAATGTAGGCTTTGTTAAACCATATTGTATGAGTTCCAACACTCATTTGGTTTACAAGACCTCATTCTACCCGATCTCCCGACTTAGGTACCGATTTATTAACATAGTGATCCGATTACTAGGTGCCACTTGAATTCCTTGATTTACCCGAGCTTGTTAGTTACTTAATCAAGGCTACCTTGCAATATCAAGTGAGTACATAGTTCCCCTATTTTTACTGCTTTCAATTGTTTTAGGTGATTCATATGTGCTAAATGATTTCGAGTTTTCAAAACAAATAACTATGGTTTATATTAAACACAACGATTTCAATAATGTGAACGAACTTGTTGGGGCGTTGGTTGAAAGACAATCAAATGACATTCACTAACTATGATCAAGCCGACCAGTAGTATGTTATGGTACCATAGGATCTGACAAATCCCGTTATCGAACTATCGCCATGGTTATGGGGTAATGTGGGTAACGACAGAAGCTGATGAATGTTAACAAACCCTTTGGTGGTTTGTTAATACGATTGAACGATGGACGAGTCACACAGGTTTGAATGTGTTCAACGAGACGACCAAAAGTTAGTTTTCACAATTAAAACACAAACGAGTTGAACGATTGATAACACGAACGAATTGAACGATTTTGGATGAATGATTTCAAATGATGACACGCAACGATGTTTACTAAATGATATAAACCATACGAGTTTTATTATAAGAACGATTTACAATTTGGTTTACAAAAGCAAATGTTTTGGGTTAAGATTCATGGCAACGAGATTTTATAAACTATAACCAACTTGTTTTAAGTTGGTTAATCATATTGCAATACCAAACTCTTTTCAATACAAGGTTTTCAATTATCGACTCTAGTAGTCGTACGAGGTATTACAACATGTATACAAGCCATGAATCTGACACACTCACATGTGCTCGCCGGCATTTTTATGCTGACTTTATTTTCACATATATTTCAGGTGGTGGTGTTTGATGATGATTATGATGCATGCTCACATAGGAACGGATGAGGCCTTAGTGACTTAATAACAATGAAAGACAATATGTTTGTGTTTTGTTTTTAATTTCAAGACAATGTAACAACTTAATTCAATAAAACGAAAATTCAATCCATGTGTTGTGAAACAATGATTCTGTTACGACACTCCCCGACGTTTCCGCCGAGGATTTGTTGTTTTAACGCGGTCGGGGTGTGACAGAAGAGTTGGTATCAGAGCTCATGGTTATAGGGAATTAGGTGACAATCACAACCAGAACACAAATAACAAATCCGTTTTGAAAATCAATCATCTATTCTTAGATGATTTGTTTTAAGGCATTTCCTTCAAAGTTATCAAAAATCTCGTCAAAGTTTGGGTCATATAATGTGAACACGTGCAATCTGGATGTGACAACTGGAACTTTTCCATGCATTCTGTACAATAATAAACAGTAATCTGTGCTTTAATGACTGTGTGTAATTGAATTAACAAGATGAATGATACTCTGATTACTGTCATATACATACAAAGGCATTTCATGTTGCAAGATTGTATATCTTTATTACATGCAACACAGTGTGGTTCACATAATGCACAGAACAAAGTTACCAAAGTTATCAGAAAAACTAGAAGTACTGACGGGAGTTCAGTACTCAGACAGACATGATATTAAGATACAGAATGAGCCCCGGAACCAAGTGTTACACTAGGATAGTGTGTAGGAAAGTAGGGATTACAAAACTGCCTTCCTAGTGATGATTTAAGTGCCGGAAAGTGCCAGAAACACACTAAAACTGCAGAATTCTGCAGAAAACAACCAAATTCAGCAAAAATTCAGCTTTTTAACATCTATTTATAATGCATAATTATGGTTTAATGGTCCAGAATACCTTCCTAGGTGTCGGGAATCAAAACTATCATAAAAGACAACATGAAACCGGTAACCAACCGAACAACCGGACACTACCCGAAATACCAAATTTTCACTAGAAGCATTGTTTTAGTGTTACGAAGCTAGTTATGGTCACCGAACATCATAACACATCCTAAAACACCATAACACATATAACCCTAACAAATATCATTACAATCTAACTACATTCCTTAACTAAAGTTTACAACTCAACTACACCCCCCCCCCCATTTACGGTCACAAACATGGGACCCACTCCCATGATTTTATTTCTTTTGTTTAATAGATTTGTTTGTTACTTTTGAAGCATATTACCCACAAGATCATGTAATGTTGGAGAGTAATTTTTATAAGAACCTAAGGGCCATCATTCTCTCTCATTTCTTCATCATTCAACCAACTTCACATCCTCTCCTCCCCTTCTTGTTTACGGCACACCATCAGCACCATACACCCTCCATTTTCAATCAATCTCCATCCATTCTAAGCATATCCTAAGGTGTAATAATGTTAGTACATGTTCTGTGACAACAGCTTAATAGTTTGATTATTTAGTCTTTGGATAATTTGTAATGGGCTTAGCATATTGGTTAGTAAGTTATTTAGTGTAATGGGCTAGGAGAATGGCCAAGCCCAAGCCCAAGCCAAAGCCCTGTATGCAAACATGGCTGTAGTATATAAACAGCATTATGCATTAGGGTTTAGGTTAGACACTTAGAGAAAAGTTTGAGAGGAGTTCGAAATCTATAGAGAGTGGCTAGGAGATTTCGAGTGGTCTTGAATTGATTGTAAACGTTTGTGTTGGATAATCAAAGAAGACCCAATTGAAAGTGATTTGTTTCGTGTTCTTCATCTTGATATTCTTGTTTCTGTTTGTTCGATTGATCAAGGGGATTCCACACCCTTGATTGATTATCAATCTTGTTACGATCCACACGGGATAGGGACCTACAAATAAGCATAATTAAGAAGCTAGGAGCCATAGGAAGTTGAAGGACCTTTCTCAGGAGCTTTTATCCACCAAGTTTATCATCTTCATCATCTTGATTTCTTCCCTAGCCCTTGTGCTAGTAGTAAGGCTCTAACAACTTGTTTTTACTTCTTATTTTGATGGTTAAAAAGTTATGTAATATGTTAATCTAATGAAACTCAAAGAAACATGAAGATGAACATAAACATAAAGCTAAATAACATAAGAAACTAAGTTGTTTAAGTATATGTATGAATCTTGATTGTGGATTTCTTATGTTTATGATGTTGATCATCATAATAACCTTTCTAGATGAACATAAACATAAAGCTAAATAACATAAGAAACTAAGTTGTTTAAGTATATGTATGAATCTTGATTGTGGATTTCTTATGTTTATGATGTTGATCATCATAATAACCTTTCTAGATGATGATTAAACACATGATCTAGCAAGTATAAGGATGGATCTTGAAGAAATCATAATGATCATCCTTTATGTAAACATGAACTTGAAAAATGAAGTAGTTTTTATGTATGATGAAGTATGAAACATGTTATAAGACTTGTAGAATGATGATTTCAAAGATAGTTTTCTCAAGAAACCAAGTTTACTTTCAAGATTTACATAACCATGATTTCTAAAGAAACTAATCATGTTTTTAGTGTTAAATCAAGTATAGAAACATGTTATTAACAAGAAAAATTCAAGAAGAAATGTTTTTGAAAAATCATGCTATAAGTTGTGAAAGACTAAATTTCTCAAGAAAGATGTTTATGAACAAATGACCACACTTTTAAGGGTAACTAAGTCTACTAATTAACATGGTAAGTTACTATACGTTTTTACAAAATTTCAAGTTCATGTCAATGTGTAAATTGCATGTTTAAAGCGTATGGTAAGTCTTGTTTATGTTGTTGATGATTGATGATGGTTTTTAAAAGAAAACGATATGCTTTTAAAGCATGGAAACCTCCATTTTTAAGGGGAAACTATGGCAAATTTTTTGTAGAATTTAAACACTTAGAAAAATATTTTTAAACAAGCATTTATAAGTAAATTTTAACCATGGTTTTTCATATAAAATTTGCCATAAATTTTGTTACAAAAATTACGAATATTAGAGGTTGGTTTTTTTAAAAATAAAAGTGACTAAGTATATATTTAGGAAAATATATATTTAGATGTCACAATTTGTGTGATTACTTGTATATTATGTGTATTAGTTATATTATTTTAGGACTTGAAATAATATAACTTGCCAAAATACAAAAAATTATAATACAAAGTAATACCAAAATTCCAAGAAAACAAATATAGAATTTATACCCTAACATTGGACAAACCAAACGCGAACTTATGAACTACACTTATATATATTCCGGAAATAGATATATATCTTGGACAAACGAGTCAAACGGTATTTTGGAAACCGAAAGAACGAAAATTATAATTTTTACAAGTGTTACAAAAATATAGCATATTTTGTCAAGAAGAAAATATATTATTTTTTAGTAAAAAAAATATATATGTTTTCTTGAGCTATTAAGAAGATATATTATTTTTGAAGAAAATAAATATTTTCTTAAACAAACCAAAAATATATTACTTCGGGTGAAAAGTGGAATTATGAATATTTTCTAAGTTAATCTTGAAAATATATTATTTTTGAGGTTTATATGAAAATACAATTATTTTTGTCAAGAAAGAATTATGGATATTATTCTATAAAAGATTTCTTAAAATATATATATTTTAAGAATACAAATTGGTGATTTTATTGGTAAAAATAATATTCCGGAAATTAAATGCAAAATTAAGTAAAGGAATACTTAATGAATACAAGAAAATATGTATTATCGTACGTACAAATACACACCGGAATACCCCACAAATACTAGGCAAAATACACAAGTATAATTATACCCGTACTTGGGAAATATCCATGAAAAGAATTACAAAACGAACTAAGGCAAACATATATTATTTTGACAATATTCCAAATAAATGGATGAAAATAATTTAAGTTAAAATATTATTATTTTAACTAATAATTATATACTTTGAAATTATATAATGTACATCAAGGATGTAACTCAAAGTATACCAAGACTTCCAAGATAAGTCTTAATGAACAACTAAGACAAAGAGTCGTTACACGACCTAAACGTCTAAAAAAACATGGCACGTGTGTAGGTAGTTGTACGACTCGTAGGAGGACCTTTGAATATACAAGACAGCTAGACGCAAACTTGTGAGTTCATGTCCCTCTTTTCTCTTAACTGTTTTCGGATTTATAACTCTCGGGGGTGAAATACATGTTACATATGTTACAATGGTATGATTTGGCTATGAAATGAACTATTAGATCATGTGAGCATAGGATGAAACTGAAATGCCAATAACTCTCATAAGAAACATGGACAAAGGTTAGATCTAACGGGTAGGCCGAGCCCCACTCATGGTCCTTATGTGACCACTTACAGTGCTTTAGTTTCCCAGTCGAGGTGATTCGACAACGGTCAAGGGGATCTGACACAGTCAAGGTGATTTGATACGGTCAAAGAAATTTGACACAGTCAAGGTGAATTTGACATAGTCGAGGGAATTCGACACAGTCGAGGGGATTCGACAAAGACAAAAGTCTTCTCATAATGAGTACTCCCTATGTCTTCACATACATTAATGTACTTGCAAAACATTAATTGATCTGTTCATAGACGCTTTTCATACCTGTTTTCAAAGGAGTCTCTCAAATGTTTACAAGCTTATCAGTACTCATACAAAACGCATGAACTCGCTCAACTTTTGTTGATGTTTTCAAAATTACATGTATTTCAGGAAACGAGTTGGATCTTGGGCGCTGGTGTCGTTTCTTGATGTAAATTTCAAGTTTAGATGTCATCTACTTTTGTTGGTTTGTAACTAAATCATTGGTTGTGTTGTTTGAAACTTAAATGACTGGTGTTTGTAATGTTTCAAACTTTATGAATGGATGAACATCATTTTGATCATATAGTTGTTTATTATAATCGAATGCAATGAGAACTAATCAAGTCACACGTATACGCTTCCGCAAAAGTCAGGGTTTGACAGTTTGGTATCAGAGCTTCGATTGTAGTGAACTAGGATTCCTTCTCGAGTCTAGACTACAATCACTAGGACTCTCTCACGAAAACATTTTTACAAAAAGATTTTTCATTGCATTTACGAAAGCACCAAGATCCATGAGTCAAACACTTTTCAAAAGATAAGACAAGGCAAGGACATTAGTAGGGAGGAGAATACCCCAAATTAAAATGCCAATTGAGGTATAGTCTACGTGAGATAGACTTGGCAAAAACAAAACAACCCCCCCCCCTCGAAAGGACAAATGAGAGTTATATGGTGATAAGTGACATGATGCATTTATTTGCCTGTGTATACTAAGTAACATATTTATTCATTAATATATAGGCGTATAAGTGTACGGAATAATTATTGACGTGAACAAGATACCTTCGACTCCGAATCCTATTATTGTTCTTGACTCGCACGATGAAACTGTCGACCTCACGTTTATTGCGAAGCTCATGGCTGGAGTGATTACCAAATGAGATATTGAGCTGGTTTCCGTAGAAGATGGTTATCATTCCCTCTTAAATGTGAAGGTGTCTGACTATGGTAGTGACGGCGAGATGGATGAGGCAACTTTGGATAACAACTTTATCAGCTGGACGAGGTCACTTTGGCTTTTGTGAAACACGATTGACGACACTCTTGTCCAGACAAGGAAGATGAAGTACTCGTCTTGAAGGTGCCCCTCCAACTATTAGGAATTCTCCTTATTCCTATTATGTCTAAACATCATGCCTATTCGCGCGTAACGATAACGAATGATAGCGCGTGGACCACCATAATGGTCCTTTCCATGTTGAAGGTATGAGGACAATAGTGTACCCTCTTTGGTTGATCATCTACTTTTAACGAGGGAAAATTAGGGTAACCATGCAAGACAATTTATTATTACGGGGGCCCACGTAATAACGACTTGTAGTGCATGGAAATCCTAGTGGACTCTGCGGGTCAAGCTAATGATCACCATCCATCCAAAAATTTCTAAGTGTTCAAACCTCCATCTAGTAGAACAATACCTAGATAGCTGCTGTAGCACTCTACAAAGTAGGAAATCTGTCTTTGCCTACTTCGTGTCTGACACTCCTACCCGTATACGAGTCATTTGGGAACCGATATCTAAGTAAGTGAGGATGGCTAACACTCGGGAAAGATTCGGCAACTTTACACTCTCTATCACCCCTGTATGTGGTAGAAATTCACAATCCCCATCTCTTGGGAAGTATACCCGTCTTTGTGAAACTAAAGACCTAAGGAGACCAATGTAGCAGGAAAATAACTACTACTTTCATATTATGGAACTTGTATGACCGAGGTGATGTAACCTCGAGTTCATTTTGTTTTCCTCTGATAAAACCAATAAGTCAAGTTGTCGAGCATATATGAAAACTCTGTAGTTGTTTCCTTACTTGTACATTGTTGACTATATATGCATGTGATATTAGGTTAATACATGCTTGCTTGTGGTGATATATACCTCATAGACAATTATTGAATATTGTATAACCTACCCCATACCTTTTTCCAGAAGAAAATGCTGCCCAGACGTGACATAGACACTAATACATTACCAAGGACAGAAGCCGAACTACAAGAGCGCATCTCACAAGCCATCGCTCAGCACGAGGCTCTCCGCTCCGAGCATAGCGGAGGTACCTCTGGGAATAACCCCCCAATCGGTTGTACCTATAAACAATTCTTAGACTGCAAGCCCCTAAATTTCGATGGCACTGGGGTGCTATCGCCTTCGTACGTTGGGTGGAGAAAACGGACTCCGTATTGAGAATGAGCAAATATGCCCCGGAACAAAGAGTTACGTACATTTCTGGGTTGTTTCTTGACGGAGCTCTCTCGTGGTGGAACCTCCAGGTGTAGATATTGGGTGAAGCCACTGCATATGCATTAACGTGGGATGAACTGAAGGAGTTAATGCGCAAAAAGTATTGTTCTCGAGCAGAGATTCAGAAATTGGAAACGAAATTCTGGAACTTAAAAATGGATGGACCGAAAGTAGCGGAGTATATTCAGCGATTCCATGATTTATCTAGGGTCATTCCCTATCTTGTCGAGCCGGAATTCAAGAGAATCGAGCGGTTCATTTGGGGACTTGCGCCTCAAATCCTAAGCATGGTTACTGCCGCAAAGCCTCCAACCATTGCGGAGGCTATCGATTTGAGTGTTACGCTTACTGAAGAATCTCTTCGAATGGGAAAGTTTTCGGGATCTGAGACAAACAAGAAAGAGACTCGCGTGGAGTCTTCGGGCAATAACAAAAGAAAGTTTTCAAACCTGAAGGTAGGCACCCAAGCCAGTTATAACATATCTAATGCAAACAAAAGAAGGGAAGTGAACCCGCCTCGTGGCATGAAAGCTTATAGAGCCACTAACAAGGTCGGTGGTAAGGTTTATTTGGGGACTAAGCTGAGATGTGATGAATGCAAGTTTCACCATTAAGGTCGATGTCTGAGACCTAAGTGCGACAGATGTGGAAAAGAAGGACACAGTAAGGATGCCTGTTGGGCTAAATATCCCAAACAAGGGGGAAAAGATGACTGCAACCAAGATGGAAATGATAATGGTAGAGTTCCAGGTTGCTTCAAATGTGGTGGCGTGGGTCACTTTAGGAAATATTGCCCTAGGAAGAACCAAACAAGGAAGGGTCTTCACGATCGGAGCTCGTGAAGCACGCCAGGATCCAGATGCGATTACGGGTACGTTCCCTATTAACCAACACTATGCATCCATTTTGATTGATACTGGCGCCGACTTTAATCGTGTATCCTTCGAACTTAAGAACCTACTTGGCCTAGTTTCAAGTAGGATAGACGCCCCGTATTCTTTAGAATTGGCAAATAGAAGGTTAGTTAAAGCAGATGAGGTGATTAAAGATTGTACTTTGGAACTTAGAGAGTGGGAACCTTCTATTACCGTTGACTTGGGAAGTCATGATATTGTAGTCAGCATGGATTGGATATCCAAGGATAGAGCTGAAGTTGTTCGTCATGAGGAAAATCATTCGCATCCCTCTTGCGAATGATGAGACACTTATAGTACACAACCTTCTTATAATAGATGCGAGAGCACTAGGCCCCATAAGGTGGTGGATTTACGATATCTCACATTGGTCTTAGAGACACAGAAGCGCCTCCGAATAAGCTGCATAGCCTTCCTTGCTCATGATGTCGATAAAGATACCAAGAAGCCAAAGCCAGAAGACATCCCCGTTGTGAAGGAATTTCCAGAAGCCTTTCCCGAAGACTTGCCTGGGTTACCTCCACAGCGACAAGAGGAGTTTAGGATAAACCTAGTGCCAGGAGCGGCACCAGTGACGGATGGCGCCTTACCGACTAGCTCCGTCCGAGATACAGGAGCCTCCGATACAACTGCAAGAGCTGCTAAGCAGAGGAAATCTACCAGGCCGAGCTTCTCACCTTGGGAAGCCCCAGTGTTATTCATTAGGATGAAGGACGACAGTTTTTATATGTGTACACAGCCTAATCTGAGAGGAACTCAGAAGAATTAATGTGGAAAAAGTATTACGCATAGGTTACAAGGAGATAGACAACTAATCATCAAGAATCGGTACCCCTTACCGAGAATTGATGACTTGTCGACCAACTGCAAGGTCCCAGCTACTATTCCAAGATGGACTTAAGGACATGATATCACTGGTTAAGGACACGAGAAGAAAGTATCCCTAGAATGACTTTTAGGACTCGCTTTGAGCGTTATGAGTTCCTTGTCATGTTGTTTGGCTTAACAAATGCACCGGCAGTATTCATGGACCTCATGAATTGGGTGTGTAAGTTGTACCTAGATTAGATCGTGATTATATTTATTGACTACATTCTTATATGCTCAAAGACCAAGGAAGGCCATGAGCAACATCTGCAATTTATCTTGGGACTCTTGGAGAAAGAATAGTTGTGTGATAGGATGTCGAAGTGCGAACCTTGGATTCACGAGGCAAGATTCTTAGGTCACGTGGTGAATAAGAATGGGATTCATGTCAACCCTGCAATCAAGAACTAAGGAGTCCCAAAGACACAACTAAGAAACGATAATTTCTGGGGATGGTAGGCTACATCAGACGACCCATAGCAAACTTTTCAAAGATTGCTCAACCGTTAACAACCCTAACCTAGACGTTACCCATCTTGCCTTTACCTAACAGTACCGAGGGATTCGTGATTTATTGTGACGCTTCTTGACAAGGTCTCGGTTGTGTGATGATGCAACGAGACCAAGTCATCGTGTACGCGTCGCGTCGATTGAAGGATCATGAGAAGAACTACACCACGCACAACCTTGAATTAGGTGCGGTGAATTGCATGTTGAAGATTTGGCGTCATTACTTGTATGGAAAACGCTGCACGATCTTTACTGATCACAAGGGTTGCAACACATCTCTGATCAGAAGGACTTAAACATAAAATAACAAAGATGGATTGAGCTACTGAATGGTTATGATTGTGAGATTAAGTATCACCTGGACAAGGCAAGCATTGTAGCAGATGCCTTAAGCTGCAAGGAACGCGCGAAGCCTCTAAGGGTGCGAGCCTTAGAGATGACCATAAAGACGAACCCCGCTACTCGGATTCGTGTAGCTGAGCAATAGGCGCTCAAGCCAGAGAACCTACAAGCTGAAGTGTTACGTGGAATGGAAGTGCAATTATTGCCTAAGGAAGACAGAACCTTATACTCTATGGGACGACTTTGGGTTCCGTTTCGCGACAATTTACGTACGCTTATTTTGGGACAAGGCTCAAAGGTCAAGGTACTCGATCCATCCGGGATCCGACAAGATGTACCAAGACTTGAAGGATTAGTATGGGTGGCCCAAGATGGAAGCTGATATAGCCACATATGTGGGTAACTGTCTTACTTATGCCGAGGTTTAGACAGAATACAAGAAACCATCAGGGCTGCTGCAACAGCCTGAGATTCCCATATGGAAGTGGAAACGAATCTCAATGGATTTCATTATAAGGCTACCGAGAACCCAAGGAGTGCATGTTATGAATTGGGTGATTATTGACCGACACACCAAGACTGCACATTTCCTACCGATCAGTGAGAAAGACAGCATAAGGAAATTAGCAGAGATTTAGCCTAGAAAGGTTGTGGCACGTCATGGAGTGCCTGTTTCTATCTTGTCCGACCGAGATGGTCGTTTTATGCCAAGTATATGGCAGATGTTTCAGAAAGCGTTTGGGTCACAGTTGAACCTTAGTACTGCCTCTCATTCTCAAACAAATGGTCCAAGTGATAGGACGATACAGACTTTGGCAGACATGTTACGTGCTTGTGTGATAGACTTTGATGAAAAGTTGGAATACTCACTTGCCTTTAATGGAGTTTTCCTACAATAATAGATATCACACCCGCATTCAGGCCGCCCCGTTTGAAGCTTTATATGGACGTAAGTGTCGGTCCCCGTTCTATTGGGCGAAGACCGGCGATAAACGATTTATTGTCCCCGAGTTGGTTCAGGAAACTACAGACAAGATCGTTCAGATACGTGATCATATCAAGTCAAGCATGTGGTATATAGAGAAGCTACGCCGACAAGCGGCGGAAATCGTTGGAATTTGTATATGGAGATATGGTTATATTGAAAATCTCGCCCTGGAAAGGTGTGGCACGATTTGGAAAAGCGTGGAAAGTTGAACCCACGGTATATTAGACCTTTCAAAATCCTGGAAAGGATCGGAACCATTGCTTACAAGCTGAAACTTCCGAAGAAACTTAGCAGTATTCAAGACACGTTTCACGTGTCTAATCTTTAAAAGAGTCTGACTTAAGAGACAGTCATTATTCCCGTAAACAAGATTCACATCAATGAAAAACTCCAATTTACTAAAGAACCGGTTAAAGTTACAGACTGGAAGTCCACAAAACACGGAGAATTCGTATTTAACTTGTTAAAATTCGTTGGAATTCACATCATAGCCTAGAATTTACCTGGGAACATGAAGACCAAATTAAGTATAAGTATTCATATCTGTTTCACAACTCCCCTACAACCAATAACACCGCTTGAATTTCGGGACGAAATTCTTTTAACGGGGGGAGAATGTAACAAATGGCACTTTTCCATGCATTCCATACAATAATAAATAGTAATATGTGCTTTAATGACTGTGTGTGATTGAATTAACAAGATGAATGATTTTTTTATTACTGTCATATACATACAAAGGCATTTCATGTTGCAAAATAGTTTATCTTTATTACATGCAACACAGTGTGGTTCACATAATGCACAAAACAAAGTTAGCATAGTTATAAGACAAACTAGAAGTACTGACGGGTGTTTAGTACTCAGACAGACATAATATTATGACATAGAATGAGCCCCGAAACCAAGTGTTACACTAGGATAGTGTGTAGGAAAGTAGGGATTACAAAACTGCCTTCCTAGTGATGATTTAAGTGCCGGAAAGTGCCAGAAACACACTAAAACTGCAGAATTCTGTAGAAAAAACCAAATTCAGCAAAAATTCAGCTTTTTAACATCTAATTATAATGCAGAATGATGGTTTAATGGTCCAGAATACCTTCCTAGGTTTCGGGAATCAAAACTATCATAAAAGACAACATGAAGCACACTAAACTGCGCATTTTAGCACTTTAACGAACCGGTAACCAACCGAACAACCGGACACTACCCGAAACACCAAATTTTCACTAGAAGCATTGTTTTAGTGTTACGAAGCTAGTTATGGTCACCAAACATCATAACACATCCTAAAACACCATAACACACATAACCCTAACAAATATCATTACTATCTAACTACATTCCTTAACTAAAGTTTACAACTCAACTACACCCCCCCCCCATTTACGGTCACAAACATGGGACCCACTCCCATGATTTTATTTCTTTTGTTTAATAGATTTGTTTGTTACTTTTGAAGCATATTACCCACAAGATCATGTAATATTGGAGAGTAGTTTTTATAAGAACCTAAGGGCCATCATTCTCTCTCATTTCTTCATCATTCAACCAACTTCACCTCCTCTCTTCCCCTTCTTGTTTACGGCACACCATCACCACCATACACCCTCCATTTTCAATCAATCTCCATCCACTCTAAGCATGTCCTAAGGTGTAATAAGCATAATTAAGAAGCTAGGAGCCATTGGAAGTTGAAGGACCTTTCTCAAGAGCTTTTATCCACCAAGTTTATCATCTTCATCATCTTGATTTCTTCCCTAGCCCTTGTGCTAGTAGTAAGGCTCTAACAACTTGTTTTTACTTCTTATTTTGATGGTTAAAAAGTTATGTAATATGTTAATGTAATGAAACTCAAAGAAACATGAAGATGAGCATAAACATAAAGCAAAATAACATAAGAAACTAAGTTGTTTAAGTATATGTATGAATCATGATTGTGGATTTCTTATGTTTATGATGTTGATCATCGTAATAACCTTGCTAGATGATGATTAAACAAATAATCTAGCAAGTATAAGGATGGATCTTGAAGAAATCATAATGATCATCCTTTATGTAAACATGAACTTGAAAAATGAAGTTGTTTTTATGTATGATGAAGTATGAAACATGTTATAAGACTTGTAGAATGATGATTTCAAAGATAGTTTTCTCAAGAAACCAAGTTTACTTTCAAGATATACATAACCATGATTTCTAAATAAACTAATCATGTTTTTAGTGTTAATCAAGTATAGAAACATGTTATTAACAAGAAAAATTCAAGAAGAAATGTTTTTGAAAAATCATGTTATAAGTTGTGAAAGACTAAATTTCTCAAGAAAGGTGTTTATGAACAAATCACCACACTTTTAAGGGTAACTAAGTCTACTAATTAACATGGTAAGTTACTACAAGTTTTTACAAAATTTCAAGTTCATGTCAATGTGTAAATTGCATGTTTAAAGCATATGGTAAGTCTTGTTTATGTTGTTGACGATTGATGATGGTTTTTAAAAGAAAACGATATGATTTTAAAGCATGGAAACCTCCATTTTTAAGGGGAAACAATGGCAAAATTTTTGTAGAATTTAAACACTTAGAAAAATATTTTTAAACAAGCATTTATAAGTAAATTTTAACCATGGTTTTTCATATAAAATTTTCCATAAAATTTGTTACAAAAATTACAAATATTGGAGGTTGGTTTTTGATAAATAAAAGTGACTAAGTATATATTTAGGAAAATATATATTTAGGTGTCACAATTTGTGTGATTACTTGTATATTATGTGTATTAGTTATATTATTTTAGGACTTGAAATAATATAACCTACCAAAATACCAAAAATTATAATACAAAGTAATACCAAAATTCCAAGAAAACAAATATAGAATTTATACCCGAACATTGGATAAACCGAACGCGAACTTATGAACTACACTTATATATATTCCGGAAATAGATATATATCTTGGACAAACGAGTCAAACGGTATTTTGGAAAACGAAAGAACGAAAATTATAATTTTTACAAGTGTTACAAAAATATATCATATTTTGTCAAGAAGAAAATATATTGTTTTTTAGTAAAGAAAAATATATATGTTTTCTTGAACTATTAAGAAGATATATTATTTTTGAAAAAAATAAATATTTTCTTAAACAAACCAAAAAGATATTATTTCGGGTGAAAAGTGGAATTATGAATATTTTCTAAGTTAATCTTGAAAATATATTATTTTTGAGGTTTATATGAAAATACAATTATTTTTGCCAAGAAAGAATTATGGATATTTTTCTGTAAAATATTTCTTAAAATATATATATATTAAGAATACAAATTGGTGATTTTATTGGTAAAAATAATATTCCGGAAATTAAATAGAAAATTAAGTAAAGGAATACTTAATGAATACAAGAAAATACGTATTAGCGTACGTACAAATACACAACGGAATACACCACAAATACTTGGCAAAATACACAAGTATAATTATACCCGTACTTGGGAAATATCGATGAAAAGAATTACAAAACGAACTAAGGAAAACATATATTATTTTGACAATATTCCAAATAAATGGATGAAAATAATTTAAGTTAAAATATTATTATTTTAACTAATAATTATATACTTTGAAATTATATAATGTACATCAAGGATGTAACTCAAAGTATACCAAGACTTCCAAGATAAGTCTTAATGAACAACTAAGACAAAGAGTCATTACACGACCTAAACGTCTAATAAAACATGGCACATGTGTAGGTAGTTGTACGACTCGTAGGAGGACCTTTGAATATACAAGACAGCTAGACGCAAACTTGTGAGTTCATGTCCCCCTTTTCTCTTAACTGTTTTTGGATTTATAACGCTCGGGGGTGAAATACATGTTACATATGTTACAATGGTATGATTTGGCTATGAAATGAACTATTAGATCATGTGAGCATATGCTGAAACTGAAATGCCAATAACTCTCATAAGAAACATGGACCAAGGTTAGATCTAACGGGTACGGCCGAGCCCCACTCATGGTCCTTATGTGACCACTTAGAGTGCTTTAGTGTCCCAGTCGAGGTGATTCGAAAACGGTCAAGGGGATTTGACACAGTCAAGGTGATTTGATACGGTCAAGGGAATTTGACACAGTCAAGGTGAATTTGACACAGTCGAGGGAATTCGACACAGTCGAGGGGATTCGACAAAGACAAAAGTCTTCTCATAATGAGTACTCCCTATGTCTTCACATACATAAATGTCCTTGCAAAACATTAATTGATCTGTTCATAGACGCTTTTCATACCTGTTTTCAAAGGAGTCTCTCAAATGTTCACAAGCTTATCAGTACTCATACAAAATGCATGAACTCGCTCAACTTTTGTTGATGTTTTCAAAATTACGTATATTTCAGGAAACGAGTTGGATCTTGGGCGCAGGTGTCGTTACTGGATGTAAATTTCAAGTTTAGATGTAATCCACTTTTGTTGGTTTGTAACTAAATTAAAGGTTGTGTTGTTTGAAACTTAAATGACTGGTGTTTGTAATGTTTCGAACTTTATGAATGGATAAACATCATTTTGATCATATAGTTGTTTATTTTAATCAAATGCAATGAGAACTAATCATGTCACACGCATACGCTTCCGCAAAAGACAGGGTGTGACACTGGAAGGGTGGGTGCCTGTATCCCGAGTTTTCTGTCTAAGGCTAGAGTGTTCGTACAAATCCGCAGTATCGGACCAGTCACTCTTACCTGGGAACTCTTGGGATGAGTATCCACTTATAGGCTAAAGCATGTCTTCGTGATACATTTTTACTTTGATAAGTCACTGTGTGTCGTTTGTTTATTCGAGGTAACGAACAAATGATCACCTTCCTTATGTTTCGTCGATGTTTTCAATACCTCTTTTGTCTATCCAAATGTCAATCTCACTCGCTTCTCATGTTTCCTTGTTCTTTTTAGAATATGCCTCCTAGACGCGATCAAACACAGGATGCTGCACTCACAACTCTAGTCGCTCAGCAGATTGCTGTTGTGATTCCGAACCTCATAACTCAGATAAATCAAGCGAATAACAATAACAACAATAACAATGCTCAGTGCAGTTTTAAGACGTTTAATTCAGCTAAACCACTGAAATTTTATGGGTCTCAAGGAGCAACTCCGCTCCTATAATGGTTCGAGAGTCTAGAAAACACTTTTCAACATGTTCAGTGTCTAAATGAGCGAAAGGTTGAGTTTGCATCCAGTGTTTTTGAGAAACGTGCTTTGACATGGTGGAACGGTGTGATGAGAGATAGGGGTGCCGATGTGGCGATGGCACAAACTTGGGAAGAACTTCGGGCTCTCATGATGAAGGAGTTCTGCCCCCGACACGAAATAAGGCATTAGAAAGGGAGTTCGATAATCTAAAACAAGATGGGGGAGAACACTGTGCTTACATGGATCGTTATGAGGAGTTGAGTTTGCTCTGTCCTACCATGGTTACCCCGTTGGATAAAGCGATTGAGAGGTACATCGATGATTTACCTGACCCCGTACAAGACATTGTTACTGGTAGCAACCCTACCACTGTACGTCAGGCCATCGAGTTGGCTGCAACCCTGACTGAGTCACAGGTCAGGAAGGGTAAACTAACCCGTAAGGGTCAAGACAAGGGAAAAGGCAAGAAGAAGGGAGAGTCTTCGAAGAGGTCAAGGAAGTGTAAGGCTTCCCAAAACTTTGTTGTCACCGCACAACCTAACAAGAACCCACAAAACCAACCGGCACAGCCTCCTGCGAGGAAGCCATATGCTGGTACTGCACCTTACTGTAATCGGTGCAATGGTCACCATTCGGCTCTGCAAGTATGTAAACAGTATACATCATGTGGGAGACTTGGCCACACGACCAACATCTGTTGATCTGTCCCAAACCAAGCTGCTCAGAACCCGGCGCAAGCTCAAGTGAACGCTGCTAGGCCGCCATTCCCACATGGTTCATGTTTTAATTGTGGTGAAATGGGTCACTTTAGGAACAACTGTCCGAAGCTTGCAAATGCGAACGCCAATGCAAATCCCGCTCGTGGATGAGCATACAACATAAATGCTAACGAGGCCCGTGCTGATAATGAAGTTGTTAACGGTACGTTCCTTGTTAACCATCAACCTGCATCTGTTCTTTTCGATTCTGGTGCTGATAGAAGCTTTGTGTCGTTAGCCTTTGAGCCTTTACTTATGATGCCTAGAGCTAAACTAGGAAAGCCTTTATCTGTCGAAGTTGCTACTGGTGAACCTCTTGTACTCGATTCTGTCATTCACAATTGTCAATTGAACCTCGATAACCATCTTTTTCCTATTGACCTCACGCCAATGCAACTTGGAAGCTTTGATATTATCGTAGGAATGGATTGGTTAACCAAGTATCATGCTGAGGTGGTTTGTTTCGACAAAATCGTTCGTATTCCTCTTTCGTCTGGTAAAATCTTAGAAATTCGTGGCGAAAAACCTTCGAATTGTTTGAAACTCATGTCGTGTACTAAAGCCCAAAAATACCTACGAAAAGGTTATGTGGGCTTTCTGGCACATGTCGTAGAGGAGAAAGGAAAGAACAAAAGTATTCAAGATATTCTGATTGTTCGAGAATATCCAGAGGTGTTTTCTGATGAACAGCCTGGTTTGCCTCCAGTTCGTCAAGTCGAATTTCATATTAATCTTGTACCTAATTCCAACCCGATTGCTAAAGCACCTTACCGTCTTGCACCGACTGAGATGTAAGAATTATCAAAACATCTTCAAGAATTATCTAATAAAGGATTCATCCATTCGAGTTATTCACCTTGGGGCGCTCCAGTCCTGTTTGTGAAAAAGAAAGATGGATCTTTCCGTATGTGTATCGATTATTGATGTGTGTAAAATGCAACATATAAATTACATCAAATGAGGCATAAAACTAACCCTTTTTTAGTACTAATGTTGGAAAAAGTTTTCTTTTGTCTTCCTTTTGAATTTACAGGACCAAATGAGCTTAAACGAGCAAAAGGAACAAATAAACAGCACAAACCAACATAAATACAAAGAAAAGGAATAAACGTGACATGCCCGACCCCTTGACAGCATCTCCAAGAACAAAAACAAGAAACAGAAGGCTGACCACGGCCCGTGCCCACTTGACACGGGGGCGTGGTCAGATGTCTGCAGAAAGAACAAAGCTGTAGAAGCTTCTACGCCCACCACGGGGGTATGCCCAGCTCAGCACGGGGCATGGTCAACGCTAAGATTAACAGAATCTTGCAAAATCTTGGTAGTACAGATACACTTCTACACACGGGGCCGTGCCCGCTGGACACGGGCCATGTTGAGCCCTATGCTGACAAAAGCAATTAATGAAGGAAGAGACAAGGATGGCCACGGGGGCGTGTCCGCTGGAAACGGGCCCATGGCCGGGCTTCTGTACAGGCTATAAATAGGGGTGCTTGGCTCACTTCAAAGGCATCCCTTGGCAAACCACCTCTCTCCCGCTTTGCCACCACTCCACCACCACTACAACACCCACATCCACCACCATCATCCATCATCCACCTTAGAGAGTGTGTAGTAGTCTCGGGATCCAAGATTGATTGTAAGAGTTCTTGTCAATCAAAGGCCATGTTTGGCTAAGTCTCTTACATCACTTGGTGAAGACAAGTCTTTAATGTATTACTTTTGATTTTTAATCTTTTCGCACTTTTTATTTGGTTTTGTATTAATGACTTTAATAACTAGTTTCTTATGTTGAAGGTGAAACTTCCTTATCATTTGTCTGTGGTGTCTTGGCATTACTTTACTGTCTATATAAAGTAAAAGATTTACACCATTCATATCTCTAAAGTCTATATAGAGATATGTTGGCTACCTGGTCGAGGGTTAAGGGAATGGTTTGGTAAGGTTCTTGCCTTGTTCAGTGTATAGATCTTGCAAGGACCTGGGTCAAGCTTACTAGGACCTCCTTCAATACTCACTAGTATTGGATGGCGGAGGTGCGAATGGCTTGATCCCCTCATATGTAAAGTATTATTAATACATTAAACCGGCTACTTGAGATTGTATCCCTGCTGACTCAAACCACTTAGCCGAGGGTAACGTCACCTTCAAAAGAGGGGCCTATCACTTTTCTCATTAATAACTTAATTAATTATCTTCCAATATTCTGACCCTTTGGGATCGTATCCTTCCTGACTCAATCCACTGGGTTGAGGGTAACGTCACCTTCTAAAGAGAGGCCTACTACTATAACTAAGATAATCTCTTAAAAAGTGCAAAAGTGCGGAAATCATCAAAGGATACATTAAAGCGAGTCGGATCCAAGTGATTCATCTTGTCTATATGTTTTTATTTTATTTTTATTTCAACATTTTTAGTTTTTATTTTTCCTATTTAAAAATCTTTTCTCAAAAATTTAAATTGATTAGACGTTGAGGATAAACCGGTACTAAAAGCTCTTGTGTACTTGGACGACCTCGGTATCTTACCAAAGCTATACTAGGCTCACGATGGGTGCACTTACCCAAGTGTGTGTTTAGTTATGGTAGAATATCGTGTTTTATAAATTTAAAAATTGACTAATGCGTAAAATGGGCTTAAAATATCAATAAAATCATAAAACACCTAACGCACACCAAGTTTTTGGCGCCGCTGCAGGGGACACAAGGATTTTAAGAAAGTTAGGAATCAACGGCCTAATCATTTTTCTAATTTTTCTATTTTTTTAGAATTTTTCTAAATTTTCCAGCTTCTGCAGACTTCAGCACGGGCCGTGCCTGGTCGGACACGGGGCCGTGTCCAGCAACCTTACTGGCAATTTTTGTTCTCTGAGTTAAAGAAGAGTTACCACGGGGCCATGCTGAACTCCCCAGTAACTGGGATCCAGAAAACAATCACTGCAACAACGACCACGTGTCGTGGTCAGCGACCACGGGGCCTGTTGAGACTTCTGACCAACGTTCTTTCTGTTTCATCGCATGACTTGGAACCCAGGCGCATCACCTGAACTTTCCACGCAGTGCATGAGCTCCAGTTCCAATAAAGACATAAAAGAACATCTAGACGAACCCGAACGCTTCCTAAGAAAGACACTATAAGCTAAAAGCCAAGAGAAAGCCTCGGGGGACTAACTTCCAATGGTGGATCAACGTACTCTTTTGGATTACCTCTGACCCACGGTAGGTAATCTCGGAGTCGCTATCAATGCGCCGAATGTCGATGCCAACAACTTCGAACTTTAGCCGCATTTGATTCAAATGCTCCAAAATTCCGCAACCTTCCGTGGCCTAGTTGATGAAGATCCACATCTACATATTACCAACTTCTTGGAAATATGTGATACTTTCTAGATCAACGGAGCATCAAACGACGCCATCCGCCTCCGAATGTTCCCATTCTCACTAAAAGACCGAGCCAAGGCTTGGCTAAACACCCTCCCAAGTGGTTCGGTAAACACTTGGGATGAACTTGCCCAAAAGTTTCTATATAAATATTTCTTGCCCTCTAAAACCGCTAAATTAATGACTGAAATTAATACATACTCACAAGAAGACGGGGAATCCTTATATGAAACTTGGGAAAGATTCAAGGAGCTATTGAGGAAATGTCCCCATCATGGTCTCGCAGTGTGGCAACAAGTATCCACTTTCTATAATGGGTTGTTGCCACACACAAGACAAACACTCGACTCTAGCTCCGGGGGACTCCTAGGTAATCGTCGCCCAAATGAAATTTATAATCAAATTGAGGAAATTGCTCAACAAAATTTTCAATCGCACACACCCCGAGGCAAAAAATCTATTGTCCCGGGTGCCCACAAGGTGGATGAAAGCACCTCTTTACAAGCCCAAATCGAGGCCCTATCTTCAAAAATAAAAAAAATTAGAAATGGCAAAAATGGCCTCTATTATGGCTTGTGAAGGGTGTGGTGGGCAACATGAAAATTGGAGTTGTATGAAAGAAATGGATAATCAAACGGAAATGGTAAACTACATTGATAATAGACCTAGGCCGTCGGGTCCCCCAACGGGTACTTACAACCAAGGATGGCGTAACCACCCTAACCTTGGTTGGAGAGAACCCGACAATAGTAGTAACCAACAAAATCAAAACCAACGAACAAACTTTCAACAACAACCCAGAAATGAGTCACATAATTTCTCTCAACAACAAGGGGGACGAGAGAGGCTTGAAGACACTGTTTCCCGCCTCATCTCCGAAACCAAAAAAAAGAACTCGGATCGATTCCTACAAGTGGAATCAAACTTTAGAAATAAACAAGCTAGCATACAAAACATTGAAAAAAAAATCAACTAGCGCAAAATTTCTCTGAGAGACCACAAGGCGCACTACCTAGCAATACCGAAACCAACCCAAAGGCGCAAATACACCTCATAACACTAAGAAACCAGACTTTAGGTCCCGAGGAAGCCCCACTACCCCCATCCGAAAAAAGTCCACCTAGTCAAAACACGACCTCACTTCCAACCCATAGGGAAGCAATGCCTCCGTCAAATCCCGAACCAACTAAGAACCCCTCGGTGCCCTACCCCGGTCGGTTACTTCACCAAAAGACCGACGAGAATATCACCAAATTCATAAACTTACTAAAACAATTGCATATCAATCTTCCATTTGTGGAAGTCCTCACTCAAATGCCAAAATATTCAAAATTTATGAGAGACTTCCTCACTCACAAAAGGAAGATTGAAACATTGCAATTGGTCAATTTAAGTGAAGAATGCTCTGCCATGCTACTCAAAAAACTCCTACAAAAGAAAATCGACCCCGGAAGTTTCACCATCCCTTGTTCCATTGGGGGATATCTTTTACGCAATGCACTAGCCGACCTTGGGGCTAGCATCAATCTCATGCCCACATCAATGTTTGACCAACTCGGACTAGGTAAAATAAGCCCCACAAAGATGAGCATACAACTAGCCGATAGCTCTGTCAAGTACCCACAAGGTGTCGCCGAAAATCTATTGGTAAAAGTCGGAGACTTTATCTTCCCGACCGACTTTGTTATACTCGATATGGAGGAAGACACCGAAGTACCACTCATTTTAGGAAGACCATTCCTTGCTACTGCTAATGCAATGGTGGATATGAGTGACGGGAAACTAACATTGAGAGTCGGGGACGAACAGGTGAAATTTGGGGTTGGGAAAAGAGTAGAAGACGGCCCGGTCAACTACATGGATGTGATAGACTCAAGCTTGGATGACGCTCTCCGACGGTGCTACACGGGATGAGAGAAATCCCGCCAGGGTAACATATGATTCACTTAGGGTCTAGCCAATGAATGTCATTTGTTATGTACTACAACCAACAAGTTCGTTCACTTTATCGAAATCGTTATTAGTTTAATATAAACCATCTTAATGGTTTTTGAAAACATCGTTAAAACATTGAAATCGTTTTAATACATATGAATCACCCCAAAACAATTGAAAACAGTAAAATAGGGGAACTATGTACTCACTTTGAATGAAAGGGTATCCTTGATCTAAAGAACTTAGCGAAGCTCAGACAAACCAAGGAAATTCAAGCAGTACCTAGTAATCGGATCACTAGTAAATAAATCGACACCTAAATCGGAAGATCGGACAGAATGAGGTCTTGTAAACCAAATGAGTGTTGGAACTCATGTGATATGGTTTAACAAAGCCTACATTCTAAATCGGAACCTAACCTAAGTGCTTTCGACCCGTTATGACCCATTAAGGTAGCTTATGCTACTTTAACGCGTCGTTCGCGTAAAACTGTGTTCGGATGGTTAGTTATGAGCTATGTCAGGTCTTACATGCCCAATAATACCCTAATATGTTACTAAATCAGATTATATGTCAAAAATATGTTCACATATGCACAATATGGATTTATGCTTCAAAAGGGCATTTTGGTCATTTCCTATGGGCATGTAAACCAATTAACGAATAACTAACCAATCCTAGGTGATCATAAGGTATAATCTCTGAGGTTATTCCCTATGCAACTATGATCACTAATCATGCTTGGTCGGATCCTAATGATCGACCAAACGGGTCGGGTTCGAAAGTTTAAGCGGTTGTTTAGACCGCTTAACTTATGACCCTAAACAAGCACTAACTAATAGTGACGAGTTAAACATGTCAAAACATCTTTAACCTACTTAGAAAACTGATTTGGTATCAAAACAATGGGTTTTGATACCCGAAAATAGTTTCGTTGCAAAATGCGTGCTAAAATGCATTTTGACCGAAACTTTGACTCGTCACTAGGCCTAGTTAATGTGGTAATCAGTAGGTATAATCGCTGAGGATTATAACTATCGTGATTACAATCACGTTGCAAAGTTCAATTGAACTTTGACTTGACCAATTGATGGTCAAAACCGAAAGTCAAACTGTTGGCCAAACTGTTTGACTTTCTGCTTAAACATAAAGAATAAGCATGAAAGAAGACTTACAATAGGTCCTAGCTATCTTTTCTACAAAGAATAAAGTTCCAAGCAGATTAGAAAGCTCCCAATTCAGATTGTAGAGGAGAAATGAGAAGAATGAACAATGAATGAATGAAAGTGCTTGGCTATTTATACTTATTGAAAGATCATAGGATCATGACAAGTCTTTTGTGTAGCCTCCAAGCAAAGATCATGGCCATACAATTGTTTGATGCAGGTTAGAAGCCTTGGAGAGGTGGTAACTTGGCTACCACACAAAGAATTTGCATAAACAGCCCCTAAATTATCAAACAGAATGCTGAAACTGATTTCTGGTCACTGGGCACTTCACACAGCCCACGTAAACAATGGGGAGGGGGTCATGCGGCCCGCCTGGGCTCCCCAGTTCAGCATAAGTTTGAAAATTGACAGTTCAGATCCCTGCACTTGGTTTAAGCTCATTTCAGGCCCTTTTAACCCCCGTTAAGCCATTTTCAAGGCTCTACAAGGTCAATAAAGTTTAGAGGACTCCAAATATGCTTGGAACACTCTTGGATGTCGATTCATTTGGCCGTACGATCGCGTTGTTTGGTAAATTACGACGAAATTCAAACGGACGCGAAAACGAACCAATTCAAGCGACGAGTGGTATTTTTGCATGCCGATCACTAAAATAAAAATATTTTAGTGTGTACAAAAATTTTGGGTGTCCAGATGTGGTCAGAACGTAAGATATGCGCGAAAATGCAAACTTACGTCGTTTTTGACACTTTTAGTCCCTGTAAGATCAAATAAGCATATTTTCGCACACCGAACCCCTCAAAGCTTATTTCTAAGCTATGTGTAGGTTATTTATGGTATGTTTAGCTTATGATAAAGTTCTGGACTCTTCGATACCATACGAATCGGTATAGTTTCACAGTTTGACACAAATAGTCCCTGCGATCGAATAGACTTGTTTTCAACACACCAAACCATCCAGAACTTATTTCTAAGTTATGTAAAGGTTATTTTAGGTATGTTAAGCCTATTTCACTTTTCCGGAGTGTTTGTTGCATTAAACTGGTTATATTTATGCATTAGTGCGCGTATAACCTTCCAGAAAGCGTTTTAGAGCTTGAAATCGGAATCGAATCGAATCGTAAAATCATCAAACACAAATACACATATAATAACACCAAAACACATTGTTTTATTGATAATTAACATTGTCTTGCATTGTTCATCAATTACAGAGCACAGTTGTCACAGTCTCCCCTACTTTAGGAAATTTCGTCCCGAAATTTTAACTAGAGGAAACTTGTGAGAACAATTGCGGATATTTCGCCTTAATTTGGTCCTTACATTCCCAAGTAAATTTTGGGCCACGTTTGGATTCCCAGCAAATCTTGACCAAATGAATTCGCTTGTTCTTCAACTGTTTGTATGTACGGTCCACTATCTCCACAGGTTTCTCGACAAAGTGCATCGTTTCGTCGATTTGGATTTCGTCGAGTGGAATGTGAAGATCAGCGTCAGCTAAACACTTTCGCAGATTGGACACATGAAAAGTCGGATGAATATTTCCAAGCTCTGGAGGTAGCTCTAGTCGATAGGCAACCTTCCCAATTCTTTCCACAATCTTAAATGGTCTAACATATCGTGGTGCAAGTTTTCCTTTCTTTCCAAATCTCACCACTCCCTTCCAAGGTGACACCTTGAGTAGGAAATGGTCTCCGACTTGAAATTCTAAGGGCTTGCGTCATAAATCCGCATAACTCTTTTGACGGCATCTAGCTGTCACAAGATTATCGCAAATTTTCTTGATTTTGTCTGTTGTTTCCAGAACAAGCTCAGGTCCAGTAAGCTGAGCTTCACCGGTCTCGTTCCAACAGACAGGTGAATGACATTTTCGACCGTAGAGAGCCTCGAATGGTGCCATATTAATGCTAGCATGATAACTATTGTTTTAAGAGAACTCGATCAATGGCAGATGAGAATCCCAATTACCACCAAAGTCAATCACGCATGCTCTAAGCATATCCTCCAAAGTTTGAATCGTCCTCTCAGATTGTCCATCTGTTTGGGGATGATAAGCAGTGCTTAGATTTAGTTGGGTTCCCATAGCAGATTGCATGGTCTTCTAAAAATGAGATGAAAATCGAGCATCACGATCGGATATGATACCCAAAGGAACACCATGTCGTGATACAATCTCATCAACATAAATCTTTGCAAGTTTATCAGCAGATAGATCCTCGTGAATCGGAATAAAATGAGCTGACTTCGTTAATCGATCGATGACAACCCAAATAGCATCGTGACCTTTAGATGTACGCGGTAATTTAGTGATGAGATCCATAGCAATGTTCTCCCACTTCCAAACTGGTATCTCTGGTTGTACAAGCAAACCAGATGGTTGTTGATGTTCAGCCTTAACTTTGAGACAAGTTAGGCATTTCGATACATACAAGGCAACATCTTTCTTCATGCCAGGCCACCAGAACTTAGTACGAAGATCCTTGTACATTTTATCAGCACCAGGATGGATAGAATATCGAGACTTATGAGATTCGTCCATCACTAAAGTGCGAAGATCGTCTTGTTTCGGAATCCACAAACGATCCTTGAAATAGAGTAAACCATCATCCTTCGCTTTGAGTTTAAGCTCAAGTTGACGTGGTAATTCCTTACCCATCAAATTTTGTGAAACACAAAATTGCCGAGCTTGAAGAACACGAGTTTGAAGATCAGATAGAGTTCGAACAGAATGAAGCTTGACTCGCTCCTTTCGACTAAGCGCATCAGCTACGACATTCGCCGTACCAGGATGGTAGCGAATCTCGCAATCATAGTCGTTTAAGAGTTCAACCCAACGTCGTTGTCTCATGTTCAACTCCTTCTGATTAAGAATGTGCTGGAGACTTTTGTGGTCTGTGAAAACCACACACTTCGTGCCATAAAGATAGTGTCTCCAGATTTTGAGAGCGAAAACCACAGCTCCCAACTCAAGATCGTGAGTCGTGTAGTTCTTCTTGTAAACTTTCAATTGTCTAGATGCATATGCTATAACTTTACCTCGTTGCATAAGAACACAACCAAGGCCTAAGTTGGACGCATCACAGTAGACAACGAAATCATCGTTTCCTTTGGGCAAAGATAAAACAAGAGCATCACAGAGCTTCCGTTTCAGCATTTGGAATGCTTCTTCTTGCTTGGGTCCCCACTCAAAAGGCTTATTCTTTTGAGTCAAAGCAGTGAGTGGAACCGCAATCTTCGAGAAATTAGAAATGAAACGACGATAATATCAAGCGAGACCAAGGAAATAACGAATTTCTGTAGGTGTCGTTGGTGTGTTCCAATCCTTGATTGCAACAATCTTGGATGGATCCACATGAATACCTTACTCGTTGACAATATGTCCCAAGAACTGAACTTCTTTAAGCCAAAATTCACACTTGGAGAATTTAGCAAAAAGTTGTTCCTTCTTCAGGAGTTCTAAAGTCAAACGAAGGTGTTGCTCGTGATCAGTTCGCGACTTCGAATAAACGAGAATATCGTCGATGCACACAATGATGAACTTGTCTAAATAAGGTTTACATACCGAATTCATTAAGTCCATGAAGATAGCTGGAGCATTCATCAAACCAAAAGGCATGACTGTGAACTCGTAATGCCCATATCTTGTGCGGAATGCAGTTTTGGGAATATCTTCTTCGAATACACGAAGCTGATGATACCCAGAACGTAGATCGATCTTGGAAAAACAGGTAGCACCTTGCAACTGATCAAAGAGATCATCGATTCGAGGTAGGGGATATCGATTCTTGATGGTAAGCTTGTTAAGCTCACGATAATCGATACACATTCGAAAAGATCCATCTTTCTTTTTCACAAAGAGGAGAGGAGCGCCCCAAGGTGAATAACTCGGACGGATGAATCCTTTATCAGATAACTCTTGAAGCTGTTTCGATAACTCTTGCATCTCAGATGGTGCAAGACGATAAGGTGCTTTCGCAATCGGGTTAGCATTGGGTACAAGGTCAATATGAAACTCGACTTGACGAACTGGAGGCAAACCAGGCAGTTCATCAGGAAACACCTCTGGATAATCCCGAATAATCGGAATATCCTGAATACTCTTGTTCTTGCCTTTCTCCTCGGTGACATGTGCCAGAAAAGCAACATATCCCTTTCGTAAATAACTCTGGGCCTTCGTACACGACATGAGTTTCAATCCACCAGATGGTTTCTCGCCACAAACCTCTAGGACATCACCAGACGAAAGAGGAATACGAATGATCTTATCAAAACAAACAACCTTGGCATGATGTTTGGTTAACCAATCCATCCCCACGATAATGTCGAAACTCCCAAGTTGCATTGGTACGAGGTCAATGGGAAAAAGATGGTTATCGAGGTTCAATTGACAACCATGAATAACAGAATCGAGAACAAGAGGTTTACCAGTAGCAACCTCGACAGATAAGGGTTTCCTTAGTTTAGTTCTAGGTATCGCAAGTAAAGGCTCAAAGGATAACGAAACAAAACTCCTATTGGCACCAGAATCGAAAAGAACAGATGCAAGTTGATTGTTAACAAGGAACGTACCGTTAACAACTTCGTTGTCAGCTCGAGCCTCGTTTGCGTTCAGATTGAATGCTCGTCCACAAGCGGAATTCACATTCGCGATCGCGTTCGGGTTCGTATTCGCATTTACCAACCTCGGGCAGTTGTTGCGGAAATGACCCATTTCTCCGTAATTAAAACACGAACCAGGTGGGAATCTCGCAGCATTCCCTTGAACTTGAGCTGGAACCTGGGCAGCCTGATTTTGACCAAAACGATAAATGTTGGCCAAATGCCCAAGTCTACCACACGTAACACACTGTTTACAAGCCTGTTGGGCAACATGGTGACCATTACATCGAGCACAGTGAGGTGCGGTACCAGCATATGCTTTCTTTGCTGGAGGTTGAGTCGGTGGGTTCTGAGCAGTGACTGCAAAGTTCTGGGAAGCCTTGCGCTTCCTCGAATTTTTAGAAGACTCGCCCTACTTACCCTTACCCTTTTCCTTGTCAGAATCGGTTGACTTCTTTTTATTACCCTTGCGGGTGTGTTTACCCTTCCTGACTTGGGACTCAGTCAGGGTAGCCGACAACTCAATCGCGTGATGGACGGTAGTAGGATTAACGCTGGTCACAATATCCTAAATAGAATCGGGTAAACCATCGATATATCTCTCGATTGCTTTCTCCAGTGGGGTAACCATAGTGGGACACAACAGACTGAGCTCCTCAAATCGATCCGTATATGCACGGTGTTCACCCCCCATCTTGCTTTAAATCGTCAAATGCTCGTTCCAAAGCTCGAATCTCGTGACGGGGACAGAACTCTCTCATCATGAGAGCTCGGAGCTCTTCCCAAGTTTGTGCTAATGCCACTTCGGCACCCCTATCACGCATCACTCAGTTCCACCATGTAAGAGCTCGCTTCTCAAACACACTTGAAGCAAATTCAACCTCACACGCATTCGGACACTGCACATGTCTGAATGTGCTCTCGATACTCTCGAACCACTGCAGGAGCGCAGTTGCTCCTTGTGACCCAGAAAACTGAAGCGCCTTCGCAGAATTGAAATTCTTGAAATTACATTGTGCGTTATTGTTGTTATTATTGTTGTTATTGTTGTTATTGTATAGCTCGTGGATTTGGGTTACAACGCCTGGAAGTACAGCAGCCATTTGCTGAGAGACAAGGGCTGCGACTTCTTCAACATTAAAAGTTTGAGCATCGCGTCGAGGAGGCATTGTCTAACAAGGAAACATGAGAAACGAGTGAGGTCGACAATTGGAAAAAGAGGTATTGAAAACATCGACAAAACAAAAGGGAGGCGATCATTCGTTCGTTACCTCGAACAAACAAACGACACGCAGTGACTAATCAAAGTAAATAGATCATAATAATGTATCGCTGAAGACATGCTCGCCTATAAGTGAACACTCACCCCAAGAGTTCCCAGGTAAGAGTGACTGGTCCGATATTGCGGATTTGTACGAACACTCTAGCCTTAGACAGAAAACTCAGGTAAGACATGCTCGAAAACCTCGTTGTGTGACATCGTTTCAAATCGTTTCCCAAGTGAACTAAATAATGACACGCAATGTAATATGATAGAAGCACTTATATATAAGATGTACTAGCGGCGTATCTACCATGATTCTATCATGCTACACCCGTCCCATTATCTAATCACTACCCAAAATCAATCGTTCGTTCAAATCGTTTATTTCGTTTAGGTCGTTCCAAATCGTTTAATTGTCCCAAAATCGTTTTCGTTTTAATTGTGAAACTACTTTTGGGCGTCTCGCTAATAACATTCAAACCTTCGTGACTCGACTACCTCGGTTCTCGTATTAACAAACCACCAAAGGGTAAGTTAACAATCATCAGATTCGGTTGTTACCTACATAACCCCCACACATAACCATGGGTGTAGTCTGATAACGGGGTTTGTCAGATCCTATGGTACCATAACCTAATACTGGTCGGCTTGATCAATGCTAATGAATGTCATTTGTTATGTACTACAACCAACAAGTTCGTTCACTTTATCGAAATTGTTATTAGTTTAAAATAAACCATCTTAATCGTTTTTGAAAACATCGTTAAAACATTGAAATCGTTTTAATACATATGAATCACCCCAAAACAATTGAAAACAGTAAAATAGAGGAACTATGTACTCACTTTGAATGAAAGGGTATCCTTGATCTAAAGAACTTAGCGAAGCTCAGACAAACCAAGGAAATTCAAGCAGTACCTAGTAATCGGATCACTAGTAAATAAATCGACACCTAAATCGGAAGATCGGACAGAATGAGGTCTTGTAAACCAAATGAGTGTTGGAACTCATGTGATATGGTTTAACAAAGCCTACATTCTAAATCGGAACCTAACCTAAGTGCTTTCGACCCGTTACGACCCATTAAGGTAGCTTATGCTACTTTAACGCGTCGTTCGCGCAAAACTGTGTTCGGATGGTTAGTTATGAGCTATGTCAGGTCTTACATGCCCAATAATACCCTAATATGTTACTAAATCAAATTATATGTGAAAAATATGTTCACATATGCACAATATGGATTTATGCTTCAAAAGGGCATTTTGGTCATTTCCTATGGGCATGTAAACCAATTAACGAATAGCTAACCAATCCTAGGTGATCATAAGGTATAACCTCTGAGGTTATTCCCTATGCAACTATGATCACTAATCATGCTTGGTCGGATCCTAATGATCGACCAAACGGGTAGGGTTCAAAAGTCTAAGTGGTTGTTTAGACCGCTTAACTTACGACCCTAAACAAGCACTAACTAATAGTGACGAGTTAAACATGTCAAAACATGTTTAACCTACTTAGAAAACTAATTTGGTATCAAAACAATGGGTTTTGATACCCGAAAATAGTTTCGTTGCAAAATGCGTGCTAAAACGCATTTTTACCGAAACTTTGACTCGTCACTACGCCTAGTTAACGTGGTAATCAGTAGGTATAATCGCTGAGGATTATAACTATCGTGATTACAATCACGTTGCAAAGTTCAATTGAACTTTGACTTGACCAATTGATGGTCAAAACCGAAAGTCAAACTGTTGGCTTAACTGTTTGACTTTCTGCTTAAACATAAAGAATAAGCATGAAAGAAGACTTACAATAGGTCCTAGCTATCTTTTCTACAAAGAAAAAAGTTCCAAGCAGATTTGAAAGCTCCCAATTCAGATTGTAGAGGAGAAATGAGAAGAATGAGCAATGAATGAATGAAAGTGCTTGGCTATTTATACTTGTTGCAAGATCATAGGATCGTGACAAGTGTTTTGTGTAGCCTCCAAGCAAAGATCATGGCCATACAATTGTTTGATGCAGGTTAGAAGCCTTGGATAGGTGGTAACTTGGCTACCACAGAAAGAATTTGCATAAACAGCCCCTGAATTATCAAACAGAATGCTGAAACTGATTTTTGGTCGCCGGGCACTTCACACGGCCCGCGTAAACAATGGGGAGGGGGTCACGTGGCCCGCCTGGGCTCCCCAGTTCAGCATAAGTTTGAAAATTGACAGTTCAGGTCCCTGCACTTGGTTTAAGCTCATTTCAGGCCCTTTTGACCCCCGTTAAGACATTTTCAAGGCTCTACAAGGTCAGTAAAGTTTAGAGGACTCAAAATATGCTTGGAAAACTCTTGGATGTCGATTCGTTTTGTCGTACGATCGCGTTGTTCGGTAAATTACGACGAAACTCAAACGGACGCGAAAACGAACCAATTCAAGCGACGAGTGGTATTTTTTCATGCCGATCACTAAAATAAAAAATATTTTAGTGTGTACAAAAATTTTGGGTGTCCAGATGTGGTCAGAACGTAAGATATGCGCGAAAATACAAACTTACGTCGTTTTTGACACTTTTAGTCCCTGTAAGATCAAATAAGCATATTTTCGCACACTGAACCCCTCAAAGCTTATTTCTAAGCTATTTTTAGGTTATTTATGGTATGTTTAGCTTATGATCAAGTTCCGGACTCTTCGATACCATACGAATCGGTATAGTTTCGCAGTTTGACACAAATAGTCCCTGCGATCGAATAGACTTGTTTTCAACACACCAAACCATCCAGAACTTATTTCTAAGTTATGTAAAGGTTATTTTAGGTATGTTAAGCCTATTTCACTTTTCCGGAGTGTTTGTTGCATTAAACTAGTTATATTTATGCATTAGTGCGCGTATAACCTTCCAGAAAGCGATTTAGAGCTTGAAATCGGAATCGAATCGAATCGTAAAATCATCAAACACAAATACACATATAATAACACCAAAACACATTGTTTTATTGATAATTAACATTGTCTTGCATTGTTCATCAATTACAGAGCACAGTTGTCACAAGTTTTAGGATTTTCAACAAGAGTATGATAATTTGAAATGGTCAAGTCAGAGGGTACAAGAAGCTTATGATACTTTGAAGAAACAAGTCAAATGTTTTGATGAAAGATTGTCTAAAACCTTAACAACAAAGGAACTTTATGAGAAAAAGTTTAAAGAAAAGAAACTTGAATTAAACAACTATGTTGATGAAGTTGCTAATCTCAAACAAGTTCTGGTGGAAAAAGAAAAGATTGTTACAAAACTTCAAAGTTATCATAGTTCTTCGTACATTCTCGAATGCATTTTCAACATCACACCATATGACAAAGATTCTGACAAGAATAAAAAGGGTATTGGTTCAGAATATCATCAGGTACCACCACCATTGAGAGATAATTATACGTTTTATGATGAGGAAAAGGTGGAAAAAGGTCTGAATATAGTTGACCAATTACCTGAAAGTATCGATGTGACTTACGCCAAATCTGATGAAGCAGATGATTCAGAGGTGGTAAGTAAGGTTGTTGAAAGCGTTTTGAAAGATGAGTCTACCAAAGGTAAGTCTGAATCACAGGATGAAAATGAGGGAAATTTTCATGATGGTTATCTCAAACATTCAAAATCTGTGAAAGTTGTGAATGATGATCCAAAAGGATTGGCTTATACCATGATTGGATTGGACAAGTTATTCTCAGATAACGAGTTCCCAATTCAGAATGTGATTGCGGATAAAATTGATAAAGTGTTTAAACTGGTAGAGATCGAAAGGTCAGAAATTTCAAAATTTGCTAAGAAAAACAAGAAAAGTTTTTATAACAAACCAAGCTATAAAAAGAAGAATATGAAGGCAGGGTTGGGTTATAAAAAGAAACAAAATCAAAATAAAAGGTTTGAAAAGCAAAATTTTCAAAAGAAAATGAATTTCATTCACGGGAAAAGTTCGGAAGAAGAGAAAGAACTCCAATTTAGACGACAGTCTAATGAAGAGTTCTATACTCAGAAAAAGCAACAACAACAGGCTAACGATGTTTCGAGGAAAACTTGTTTTAAATGTGATCAAACTGGACATCTTGCACGCAAGTGTCCAAACCCAAAGCCTGTTGATATTGAAAAACAGAAATGTGAGGATGTGAAACAAAAATCAACCAGATTTGATTCAAAACAAACTTGGAGGTACAATACAAACAAGTTTGCTTCGAATCAAACTTGGAAATCAAACCATACTAGGTTTGATTCAAGACAAACCTGGAATTGTCACAAACCCAGAATCAGAACAACACAAAGTTGGCAAACATCGGTTCATATGACAAAACCAAACCAGTTTTGGAAACCAAAAGTTGTTGATCAAAATCAAAATAATCAAAACGAGTCACGATTTTACAAAGGAAGTGCTTCGAAAGGACAAAACTGGGTGGTTAAGAAACAAGTGACTTTTGTGAATGATGAAAAAGTTGAAATCAGACATGAAAAAGTTTTTGTACAAAAAGACAAAGATTTTCCAAAATTGAATGAAGCTTATTGTGTTGAAATGCCTAAGGTCAAACAGACCTAGGCTAAATTGTTCAAGTAATTGAGTTTTTGTGAATGTGCAGGTGCTCATGAAGTTTGATTGTCAAGAAAAAGAATTGCGGAGCAGCCTGGCACAGGAGGAGAAGGCTGCTGAACCCTGGTTTGGTTAAACAGGGAGTTTATCAGTTTGTGTTCATAAATAAACCATATTTCAAAAACCCTAAAAATTGAAAATTTAAAAACCAAAAAAAATTCCAAAAATATGTTGATTGAATATGCCGAAACCCTCACGGCGGAACAAACATGATTAATTTCACAAGATTGAAAAACGGTTTTCAAACTGTAAAAAATCAATGTGTTGTAAATCATGGGGGTACACTATGCGTTACATGTTATATTTTCTGCAAAACAGAGCATGAGATGCAGAAAATTGATGGCGAGACAAAGCTATCTACATCGGGTATCAAATTTTCTTTAAATGGTTTTGAATTTTAGGGGGAGTAAGAATTTGTCAGAAAATCCAAAAACATTAGAAAATTTGAAAAAGCCAAAAACATGATAAAATTCAAAAATGAGTTTTTGTGTAAAAAGAGGAAATGATAGTACATCAGTAGATAATCACAGTACGCTAAAGAATTGGAAAGTTACATGTGATAAACGGTCTCATTGATGATATGCCAGTAGGTTTTTACACGCTTAGTAGATTGTTTTAGAGATATAAACCTAAATATCAAATACTTGCTTATCTCATGGGGAACATCTCTCGGATATATAGGTAACCCCTGAAATCTTGTTTGAAAGGCTTTCTATTTCTGACATACTAGGTCTTTGTACGTGATGATATCTAGGGTATTATACCGGGACTTCTAATTTTGCGGGAGCAATAGCCTAGTCCTCGTATAATACTCTGCACTGCTTTAATCATAAAGTCCACCCTCAGCATAAAAAATGATGAAACATTGAAAAATGCTAATCATGCGTTGTTGAAGAAAAGATCCCCAAAAGGGACACACCTAAAGTCGAGCCATCATCTCTTTGTCTGAACGGAAGTTCTAACTTGAGCTCTCATGGCCTCGCATTACACATTTACAGATATCATTAGTGTACATTCACCTGTAAGACTGAATATAGGAGTCTGGATACGGGAGTATATTCTGAGGTGGGACACGCGAATAAGTTTAAGTCCTTAAAACACTAAATCGTATCTCGAATCAATTAAACTTTGTGTGAAAAATTAAGTGGATCAGTATACTGACAATCTAAGTGAATTGTTTAGAACTTAAAGTGTTAAAAGCTCAATGGCACTAGTGATTTGTCATAAACTGATATGATCCTCTGACACGAACTCAAACAAAAATATTGTCTGTAAATATGTTTGTAAATATTTCTTTACTGCTTTACATTTCAGCAAAATACAAAAAGATTTTGATTTCATCTTATTTTCGACAACCGATGTCTGAATGCTGAGTTTCAAAATCTAAATATGATGATCGTGTTTCTAAAAATAAAACAAGTTCATTAATTTGAAACTTGATGTTTTTAAAATCAAAAATCAAAAATAGTTTGTGATATCTCCAAGGTCATTAATTTGGACTTGGATGATAAACTGTGAGGGATTTGGAAGATTATACTGTTAAAATCTGTAAAAGAGCCAGTTTCCGATCCTGTTTGCTAAAACTGCCAAATCAATAAAGATTGTTGATAGGGGAGAGAATCAAGTTATTCTGGATATATTCATATTATTATATTTAGAGCCAGGATCTTGATTTAGAAATTTTAATAGAGCCAGGTTACGATTCCTGGTCAATCGAAAAAGCTTTCACTGTCGAATACTTTAAATATTTTAGCATATGTTGAGAAAGCCAGGACATTAATCCTGGACATTCAAAACATTGTTACTTATAAATGTTTGAGGTTTGCAGATAATATTCCAGACTACAATCCTGATAGCCGAGTAAATATCCTGAAAACAAGCTCAACGCAAGGGGGAACGTGCATTCAAGGAGCCAGGTAAATATCCTGGAGGAGCTTGTAACCGAAAAGCCAGGTGTTGATCCCAAAAGCACGGAAGCTTGACGAAAGGGGGAGCCTGAAGAGTCTACTGAAAGGGGGAGCCAAAAGCTGAAGACAGATCCACGGGGATTCTGTTCAAGCAAGAGGGAGTCTGTGTTGCTGTAGATGATAAAGCTTCAAGAAGACTCAAGAGAGAGAGAGACAAGATGCTACGAGATTGACTGCGGTAATATCCAAGGGGGAGTCTGTTAGTGCAGTATGTCTATCGTCTCCGTCAATCAGAATCGTAGCAAGACACTGAAGAAATCTAGAGCTTTTATTGTAATATTTAGATAAAATGGGCAAGGTGGCAATCTTGTAAATAAGGAGAAATCCTTATACCTTGGGCCTATAAATAGAATCCTTAGGGTTAGGATTTAGGACTTTTGAGACTTTTGCCATTTTGGAGCTTTGGAGATCTAGATCTAGAGAGAGAAAGGTGATTCGTGGTGCTTATACTCGTCATATTGATCAATAGAATCACGTTAATTGTACGATCTTGTGTTCGGTCACGTTCGTGTACGGATTCCGCACGTCACACGTTCGGTTCGCAATCGTTATGGAAGTGAAAACCGGTCCTACAGACTAACCCATTTTCCTTTCAACACCATTAGTTTTCAATTTTTTTCAACTACCCAAAATCCCCCTAGTTAACCCCTTTGAACCTAAACCTTTTTCATTTCTAAACCCACAAAACAAACACCCTTTACCCACCAAAACCTTTTTCTTTTCAAACCCTTTATTTTAGTAAAAAGCTCGGTTTTCTTGTAACGTTTGTATAAAAAAAATGGAAGTCTAGCAATAAACAAACAAGTTCCTCAAAGAAACTTTGTTTGAAGATTCTTAGTTTGAATAAAGTCGCAAAAACAAAAATTTTTACAACGAACGATGCTTTTTACGCTTTTAGCCCTTTTTACTAACCACTAACCAAAACCACCTACCCTTAGCCCAAGCCTAACCCTTTCCCAAGTACTCTTGATATTTACGAAGGTTTATAGTTAAAAAGGAGGAGGATTGGTTGCTTGGAAAGCATATGGTAGAAGTAAGTTCCATGCCGGTCTCGAATGTTTCACAAAAATACATCTTCGGCCGAGGGTTAAGTGATCTCCCGTGAGGTATGTGAACTTGTATATAAATGGAATTTTAAAGAGGCATGCTATGCCCAAATAAGTAATTTCTCTTATGAACTGTTCTAAATAAATCATAATGAATAGGATTGTAAATAGAATAAAAATAAAACCCAATAAAGATCTTGGATTCCCGACACTCAAGACAAGCCCAAAACTTCTCTTCTACTCATTCCATTTGGGTGTGTAAGCCACACAATAAAGAGTTTTGCTAGAGGACAAGCTAAGATTCAAGTGTGGGGGTATTTGATGTGTGTAAAATGCAACGTATAAATTACATCAAATGAGGCATAAAACTAACCCTTTTAGTACTAATGTTGGAAAAAGTGTGCTTTTGTCTTCCTTTTGAATTTACAGGACCAAATGAGCTTAAACGAGCAAAAGGAACAATTAAACAGCAAAAGCCAACATAATTACAAAGAAAAGGAATAAACGTGACATGCCTGACCCCTCGACAGCATCTCCAAGAGCAAAAACAAGAAACAGAAGGCTAACCACGGCCCGTGCCCACTGGACACGGGGGCGTGGTCAGATGTCTGTAGAAAGGACAAAGTTGTAGAAGTTTCTACGCCCACCACGGGGGCGTGCCCATCTCAGAACGGGGCGTGGTCAATGCTAAGATTTGCATAATCTTGCAAAATCTTGGTAGTACAGATACGCTTCTGCACACGGGGTCATGCCCGCTGGACACGGGCCGCGTTGAGCCCTATGCTGACAAAAGCAATTAATGAAGGAAGAGGAAAGGATGGCCATGGGGGCGTGTCCACTGGACATGAGGCCGTGGTCGGGCTTCTGTACAGGCAATAAATAGGGGTGCTTGGCTTACTTCAAAGCCATCCCTTGGCAAACCACCTGTCTCCCATTTTTCCACCACTCCACCACCCCTACAACACCCACATCCACCACCATCATCCATCATCCATCGTAGAGAGTGTGTAGTAGTCTCGGGATCCATGATTGATAGTAAGAGTTCTTGTCAATCAAAGGCCATGTTTGGCTAAGTCTCTTACAACACTTGGTGAAGACAAGTCTTTAATGTATTACTTTTGATTTTTAATCTTTTCGCACTTTTTATTTGGTTTTGTATTAATGACTTTAATAACTAGTTTCCTATGTTGAAGGTGAAACTTCCTTATCATTTGTCCGTGGTGTCTTGGCATTACTTTACTGTTTATATAAAGTATAAAAGATTTACACCATTCATATCTCTACGGTCTATATAGAGATATGTTGGCTACCTGGTCGGGGGTTAAGGGAATGGTTTGGTAAGGTTCTTGCCTTGTTCAGTGTATAGATCCTGCAAGGACCTGGGTCAAGTTTACTAGGACCTCCTTCAATACTCACTAGTATTGGATGGCGGGGGTGCGAATGGCTTGATCCCCTCATATGTTAACTACTATTAATACATTAAACCGGCTACTTGGGATTGTATCCCTGCTGACTCAAACCACTTAGCCGAGGGTAATCACCTTCAAAAGAGGGGCATACCAATTTTCGCATTAATAACTTAATTAATTATCTTCCAATATTCTGACCGTTTGGGATTGTATCCTTGCTGACTCAAACCACTGGGTTGAGGGTAACGTCACCTTCAAAAGAGGGGCCTACTACTATAACTAAGATAATCTCTTAAAAAGTGCAAAAGTGTGGAAATCATTAAAGGATACATTAAAGGCGAGTCGGATCCAACTGATTCATCTTGTCTATCTATTTTTATTTCAGGATTTTTAGTTTTTATTTTTCATATTTAAAAATCTTTTCTCAAAAATTTTAGATTGATTAGACGTTGAGGATAAACTGGTGCTAAAAACTCTTGTGTCCTTGGACGACCTCGGTATATTACCAACGCTATACTACGCTCACGATGGGTGCACTTGCCCAAGTGTGTGTTTAGTGTTAGTAGAATATCGTGTTTTATAAATTTAAAACTTGACAAATGCGTAAAATGGGCTTAAAATATCAATAAAATCATAACACACCTAACGCACACCAATTATCGTGAGCTCAATAAGCTCACCATCAAGAATCGATATCCCCTACCACGAATTGATGATCTCTTTGATCAGCTGCAAGGTGCTACATGTTTTTCCAAGATCGATTTACGTTCTGGGTATCATCAACTTCGTGTACTCGAAGAAGATATTCCCAAAACTCCTTTCCGCATGAGATATGGCACTACAAGTTCACTGTCATGCCTTTTGGTTTGACGAATGCCCCAGCTGTTTTCATGGACTTAATGAATAGGGTTTGTAAGCCTCATTTAGACAAGTTCATCATTGTGTTCATTGACAATATTTTTCTTTATTCAAAGTCCCGGGCCGATCACGAGCAACACCTTCGTCTGACAATGGAACTCCTAAAGAAGGAACAACTCTTTGCCAAATTCTCCAAATGTGAATTTTGGCTTAAGGAAGTTCAATTTTTGGGCCATATTGTCAACGAGCAAGGTATTCATGTGGATCCTTCCAAAATCACCGCAATTAAGGATTGGAACACACCTACCACACCCACAGAAGTTCGCTCTTTTCTTGGTCTTGTTGGATACTATAGTCGATTTATTGCGAACTTCTCAAAGATCGCGGTTCCCCTCACTACTTTGACTCAAAAGAATAAGCCTTTTGAGTGGGGACCCAAACAAGAGGAAGTTTTCCAAACACTTAAACAAAAATTCTCTGATGCTCATGTCTTATCTTTACCTGATGGCAATGATGATTTCATTGTCTATTGTGACACATCGAATTTAGGCCTTGGTTGTGTTCTCATGCAACAAGGTAAAGTCATAGCTTATGCGTCGAGACAATTGAAAATACACGAGAAGAACTACACGACTCATGATCTTGAGTTAGACGTTGTGGTTTTTGCTCTCAAAATCTGGAGACACTATCTCTATGGCATGAAATGTGTGGTTTTCACAGACCACAAAAGTCTCCAACACATTTTCAATCAGAAGGAGCTAAACATGAGACAACGACGCTGGGTAGAACTCTTGAACGATTACGACTGCGAGATTCGCTACCATCCTCGTAAGGCGAATGTCGTAGCCGATGCACTAAGTTGAAAGGAACGAGTCAAGCTACATTGTGTTCGAACTCAATCTGATAATCATACCCGCATCTCTAAAGCTCAATGTACTTGTGTTACACAAGACTTGATGGGTAAGGAATTACCACAACAACTAGAGCTTAAACTCGAAACGAAAGACAATGGGTTACTTTATTTCAATAATCGATTATGGATTCTGAAATAAGACAATCTACGCACTTTAGTGATGGAAGAATCTCGTAAGACCTGTTATTTTATCCATCCTAGTGCTGACAAAATGTACAAGGATCTTCGTACTCAGTACTGGTGGCCTGGTATGAAGAAAGATGTTGCCTTGTATGTGTCTAAATGCCTAACTTGTCTCAAAGTCAAGGCTGAACATCAACGTCCATCTGGTTTGCTTATACAACCAGAGATACCGGTATGGAAGTGGGAGAACATTGCGATGGATCTTGTCACTAAGTTACCACGCACATCTAGAGGTCATGATGCCATATGGGTAGTCATTGATCGTCTAACGAAATCAGCACACTTTTTGCTGATTCGCGAGGATCTATCAGCTGATAAACTCGCCAAGATTTATGTTGATGAGATTGTGTCCCGACATGGTGTTCCTTTGAACATCATATCTGACCGTGATGCTCGATTCTCATCTCACTTTTGGAAAACCATGCAACCTGCTATGGGAACCCAACTAAATCTGAGCAATGCGTATCATCCCCAAACGGATGGATAATCCGAGAGGATGATACAAACACTGGAGGATATGCTTAGAGCATGTGTGATAGACTCTGGTGATAATTGGGATTCGCATCTGTCGTTGATCGAGTTCTCTTACAACAATAGTCATCATGCTAGTATCGATATGGCACCTTTTGAAGCTTTATACGGTCGAAAATGTCGTTCACCTGTCTGTTGGAACGAGGTCGGTGAAGCTCAGCTTACTAGACCTGAACTCATTCTGGAAACAACGGACAAAGTCAAGAAAATTTGCGATAATCTTCTAACAGCTAGAAGCCGTCAAAAGAGTTATGCGGACATGCGACGCAAGGCCTTGGAATTTCAAGTCAGAGACCATGTCCTACTCAAGGTATCCCCTTGGAAGGGAGTGGTGAGATTTGGAAAGAAAGGAAAACTTGCACAACGATATGTTGGACCATTTAAGATTGTTGAAAGAATCGGAAAGGTTGCCTATCGACTTGAGTTACCTCCTGAACATGGGAATATTCACCCAACTTTCCACGTGTCCAATTTAAGAAAGTGTTTAGCCGATACTAATCTTCACATTCCCCTCAACGAAATTCAAGTTGATGACACAATGCACTTTGTCAAGAAACCTGTGGAGATAATAGACCGTGAAGTCAAGAGACTAAAGAACAAACGAATACCAATTGTCAAAGTTAGCTGGGAGTCCAAGCGTGGCCCAGAGTTTACTTGGGAATGTGAGGACCAAATGAAGGCGAAATACCCACATTTGTTTACACAAGTTTCCTCTAGTTAAAATTTCGGGATGAAATTTCCTAAAATAGGGGAGACTGTGACATTTGTACTCTGTAAACACTGTACAATGTGGAACAATATCAATTATCAATGAAAAAATGTGTTTTGGTCTCAATATTTGTTTACTTGTGTTTGACAATTTCACGTTTCAATTCTTGTTCGATTTCAAATTCTAAATCACTTTCTTGAAAGTTATACGTAAACTGTTATGTAAACATAAACAGTTTAATGCGACAAACACTCCAGAACAGTGACACAAGCTTAACATACCTTAAATAACCTTTACATAACTTAGAAATAACTTTTGAAGGGTTTGGTGTGTCAAAAACAAGTTTATTCGATCACATGGATTATTTGCGACAAACTGGAAAAACCTGCCAATTCGTATAGTAACGTACACTCCGGAACATGATCATAAGCTAAACATAACCTAAATACCCTTAACATAGCTAAAAGCGTCAAAACTGCGAAAGTTTGCATTTACGTGCATATCTCGCATTCTGACCATATCCGGACATCCAAAAATTTTTGTAATCACTAGAATATTGTATTTTAGTGATGGGAATGCAAAAATACCATTCGTCGCGCGATTTGGATCGTTTTCGCTTCCTTTCGAGTTTTGTCGTAATTAACCGAATAACGCGACCGTACGACCAAACGAATCGACATCCGTGATACTTCCAAGCATATTTCAAGTCCCCTATGCTTTAACATCCTTGTAGAGTCTTGAAAATGGGTTAAAGGGGGTTAAACGCGTCGAAAATGCATTAAAATATGTGCAGGGACTGAAACTGACAATTCTGAAACATTGTTGCATGGTGGCGTCATGCGACGGGTATCCCTTCCCCCTGTGGCGTGACTCGAGCCATCTATTTCGACAAAATTTTCATTTCAGCTGCAGCTCATGTATTTCTAAGTTAGTTTTTGAAAACTATGGGCAATTTGGGTGTTAATCAAGGCTTAAAACCTCAACCACACACTTGTATGGACAAGATTATTCCTTGGGCAATACATAATCCACATGGCATGATCCAAGAGCTTAAAATCAAGTATAAATACCCCCAAAATCTGCTCACTTCTTTGCTCATTCCTCATTCTTCTTCTCTAACACTCAAAGTGGAGTTGCTTGTCACACCCCGACCACGTGTAACATACAAGACGTGGCGGAAAACGTCGGGGAGTGTTGTAACAGAATTAATTGTTTCATAACCATGGCATACAAAGTTGTATTTTATATATTAAACAAAAGTGTTACATTGTTTTAAACAGGAAATACAGAGTTTATAACATAATTAAACATAGTCTATCTTCTTTTAAAGTCTCTAAGGCACAGGTCCGCCCTAGAATCATGATCAACATCCTACGGAAAAGCTCCTGAAAATACATGTGAAAATAGGTACGTCAGCATAAAAATGTCTGTGAGATACATAGGTTTGTGAAAATAGGATTCATGACTTATGTTTAAGAAAAATGTTTAGTCAAGAACCTTGTAATTTGCTTTGGCTTGTAAATCATTTGAAAACGATAAGATCAGATGATATGTATAAGTAAATGTAAGGTTAAATGAATAACCATTGTAAACTGAGTTTGTATAAGATAAGTTGCTTGTAAAACAATGTATTGTGAAAAGTATGTTATTTGTATAAAATGTTATATGTATTAAACTGAAATGATTCAAATAACGCTACGATATGTAATACCATACAAACACTTATATATAGGAAGTACCAGCGGCGTATCCACCATGCTTGTATCATATTACACACGCATCGTTACTTAATCACTTAATCAAACCAAATCAACAATGTAAGATGTCTATGTCTAAACCAATTGTCAAATGTATTGGATAATCTGTCAAAGTGTTTATGTCAAGATGTAAATCATGTAGTGTAAAACAAATGTCAAACGTGTTTATGTGTCAAATGTAAACCATGTCAAAATGTCTATGTCAAATGTCCATGTCAAATTTCTTTGTGTAAAATGTCTATGTCAAAATGTCATGTATGGCAAGTGAAATGTATCAACTAAACCATATGCACAAAAACAAAGTATTGAAGTAAAACATGGTTTAAATCAATATTATGTCTTGTGGGAAATGCATGCTAATACTGAATATGAACATTTATGCGGTATTGTGAAAATGCATACATCCAAGCCTTGTGACTGTGGTGATAAACCCTTAAACAAATTAAAGGTCTATCTGTCTTATATCATCGAATTCGGTCATTCCTTTCATCCCCACCTAACCGGGATGTCCGGAACGGGAGTTGTCAATTCCTATGGTACCACTACCTACTAACGAACGGCGTAGCTAATGTTAATGAATGTATTGTCCCATGTAAACAAACCAAATGTCATACCAAAATGTAAGCATGTGAAAACAATGCACTAAGTATGTAATCAAATGAACATACATAGCGTGAAATGTCATGTAAAAGGATGTACTAAGTAGGCACACAATGGCATACATAGCATAAAATGTCATGTAAAACGATGTACTAAGTAGGCACACAATGGGCATACATAGCATGAAATGTCATGAAATCACGTACTATAATGTACTAACGGATATAGCAGGTATATGATGTGAAAGCAGGAAAGCATGAAAGTAACAAGTAGGCACATGTGTTCCACCCCAAAACGTTTGGAAAACAGTAAAAGAGGGGTTCTATGTACTCACTTGTGATTGCTCAGATGTCTAAAGATAACCACCAAGTAATGCTAGAGATCTCGGAATCAAACGGCACCTAATATAGGTAACTATGTTAATAAACCGGACCTATATCGGAAGATCGGATAGAATGAGGGTTTGTAAACCAAACGAGTGTAGAGACTCGTGTCATTTGGTTTAACAAAGCCTACATACTAAATGAAACCTAACATAAATGTTTACGACCCAATACGACCCGTTTAGGTAGCTTATGCTACTTTAACGCGTCGTTCGCGTGAAACGCGTTTGGACCGCCTAACTAGCCCTATGACAAGTGTTATATGCCTAAACATGTTACATAATCAGTTATGTGACAAAAGTTTAGGTTACATATGCTTAATTACCAATTATACATGAAAAGGGTATTCTGGTAATTTACCTAAGGCATATAAACTACCTATCATACAACTACTTAAACGATGTGACCATAGGGTATAACCTCGGAAGGTTATTCCCTACATGCTATGGTCACCTAATGTGTTTGGTCGGATCCTAATGATCGACCAAATGGGTCGAGTTCGAAGGTATAGGCGATTTATTAGATCGCCTACCCTACGACTCTAGACAACGTGGAAATCAGTGGGCATAGTCCCAAGGGACTATGACCAACGTGATTACACTCACGTTGCGAAGTTCAAACGAACTTCGCATTGACCATTACTGGTCAACGCTGAAAGTCAAAAAAAGTTTGACTTTCTGACTCGAAAAGCAATAAAATAAGGAAAAGAACGAAAGAATACTTACGAAGGGTCCCCGAATGCTAACTTCGATTCAAAAATCTCAGGTATGAAACAATAGTTTCAACTTAGAGTTTCTCAAATCAAAGTTCTTGTGATTTTGAAGCATGGGGGGTGGGGTATTTATAGTAAAAGGTCCACCGTTAAGATCGTTTCATGGAAAACGTGCCTTAATCCCACCCGTACAAGTGTCGGGACCTTATGGTGACTAAAATTCCATCCTTATCAGCTGACTAGACTATTAGGAATGTGTGGTGGAGGATCAAACAGTTGCAACTTGTGGTTAAATGTATTTAATCTCGTCAGAAGGTCGGACGCGGCCCGCGTCAGGAACAAGCAAAATCTCAGGCGGGCCGCCTGGGAGTTGCAGATCAGAAACTTGTTTCCATTTTGACAGTTTCAGTCCCTGTTGGTGTTTTAAGCCATTTTCGACACTTCTAAGGCCCGTAAAGCCAACTTTAAGGCCCTAAAATGATGCCTAAACATTGTGGACATGAAACATGTTCAAAAACATGCCGGATGTTGGTTCGTTTGGTCGTACGAACGCGATGTTCGCTTAATTACGACGGAATGCGCACAAGCGCGAAAAAACGATCCAAATTACGCGACGAATGGATTTTTCTTATGGCGAACACTAAAATATAATATAGTCATGCTTACATAAATTTTTGGATGTCCGAATGTATTCAGAACGTAAGTTATGCGCAAAAATGCAAACTTGTGCACTTTTTGACACTTTTAGTCCCTGAATGACCCAAAAGTTTATTTTAGCGCACCGAACCCCTTAAAGCCTATTTCTAAGCTATGTAAAGGATATTTAAGTTGTGTTTAACTTATGGTCATGTTCCGGAATGTTCGTTACAGTTCAAATTGGCATACTTTCGCAGTTTGTCAAGTTTAGTCCCTGTAAGCGAATTAACTTGTTTTTGCCATACCAAAGCCTTCAAAACTTATTTCTAAGTTATGTAAAGGTTATTTAAGGTATGTTAAGTATAAGTTGATGTTCCGGAGTATTTGTCGCGTTAAACTGAGTACGTTTACGCACTAGTTTGCGTATAACTCTCCAGAAAGCGATGTAGAGTTTGAAATTGAACAAAAGTCAAAACATGAAAAATGTAAAACATAACAAAACAAACATTGTGATCAATTAACATTTTTTTATTGATAACAGAACTGTTCACAAGGATTACAAACACAGGTGTTACAGTCTCCCCTACTTGTGGAAATTTCGTCCCGAAATTTATTTAGAGGAAACTCGTGGGAAAAGATGTGGATATTTCGCTTTCATTTGATCTTCGCGTTCCCAAGTAAACTCAGGTCCACGTTTAGCTTCCCAGCGAACTTTGACCAAAGGAATGCGCTTGCGTTTAAGCCACTTGACTTCACGTTCCATGATTTCCACAGGTTTCTCAACAAATTTCAATGTTTTGCCAACACGAATTTCGTCAAGCGGTATGTGGAGGTTCTCATCAGCTAAACACCTCTTGAGATTGGACACGTGAAAAGTTGGATGAACATTTCCAAGTTCAGGAGGTAACTCAAGTCTGTAGGCTACCTTTCCGATTCTTTCGACGATCTTGAATGGTCCAACATATCTAGGTGAAAGTTTTCCTTTCTTTCCAAATCTGATCACACCTTTCCAAGGTGAGACCTTAAGTAATACTCGATCACCGACTTGAAATTCCAAGGGTTTGCATTTTGGATCCGCGTAACTCTTTTGACGGCTCATAGCTGTCTGAAGGTTATCGCGAACTTTCTTGACCTTGTCAGTTGTCTCTAAAATGAGGGCAGGTCCAGTAAGTTGGGCCTCGCCAATCTCATTCCAGCAGACTGGTGAACGACATTTTCGACCATAGAGAGCCTCGAAAGGAGCCATTTTGATGCTAGTGTGATAACTGTTGTTGTAGGAGAATTCAATCAATTTAAGATGTGAATCCCAACTACCACCAAAATCGATCACACAAGCTCTAAGCATATCCTCTAGAGTCTGGATTGTTCTCTCAGATTGACCATCTGTTTGTGGATGATAAGCTGTGCTCAGATTAAGTTGGGTCCCCATAGCAGATTGCATGGTTCTCCAAAAATGAGAAGTGAAACGAGCATCTCTGTCAGAAATGATGTTCAAAGGAACACCATGTCGAGCTACAATTTCATCAACATAGATCTTAGCAAGCCTGTCAGCAGGAAAATCCTCACGGATTGGCAAGAAATGCGCTGACTTAGTGAGACGATCAACGACTACCCAGATGGCATCATGACCTTTCTTAGTGAGTGGAAGTTTGGTAACAAGATCCATAGTAATGTTTTCCCATTTCCAAACTGGGATCTCTGGTTGCACCAATAAACCAGATGGACGCTGATGTTCAGCCTTAACCTTAAGACAAGTAAGGCATTGAGATACGTATAAGGCAATGTCTTTCTTCATACCAGGCCACCAATAGTGAATACGAAGATCCTTATACATTTTATCTGAGCCCGGATGAATAGAATAACGTGACTTATGGGCTTCATCCATAAGCAAGGTACGAAGGTCATCCTGGCTTGGGACCCACAAACGGTCCATGAAGTAATATGATCCATTGTCCTTCAGTTCCAAAGCAGGTGTTATGTGGTAAGGAAATTCCTTATCCATTAAACCTTGTGAAACACAAGATTGTTGAGCCTGAGAAATGCGTGCTTGGATATCAGATCGAGCTTGAATAACAGATTGAACACGTACACAATGAAGCTTAGTACGTTCCTTACGACTCAATGCATCAGCTACGACATTCGCCTTACCAGGATGGTAGCGAATCTCGCAGTCATAGTCGTTTAAAAGCTCAACCCAACGTCGTTGTCTCATGTTGAGTTCTTTCTGGTTGAAGATGTGCTGAAGACTTTTGTGGTCTGTGAAAACCACACATTTTGTGCCATACAAATAGTGTCTCCAGATTTTGAGAGCGAAGACAACTGCACCCAACTCAAGATCATGAGTGGTGTAGTTCTTCTCATGTATCTTCAAATGCCTCGATGCATATGCTATGACTTTGTTCCTTTGCATCAGAACGCAACCAAGGCCTAATTTTGATGCATCACAATACACAACAAAATCATCATCACCCTCAGGCAATGATAGAACAGGCGCATCGCAAAGCTTCTGTTTCAAGTGTTGAAAAGCTTCCTCTTGCTTGAATCCCCAATAAAAGGGCATTTTCTTCTGAGTTAGAGTAGTTAGAGGAACTGCAATCTTCGAGAAGTTTTCTATGAAGCGGCGATAATAACCCGCTAGACCAAGAAAAGAACGAACTTCAGTAGGAGTAGAAGGTGTATCCCAATCCTTAATCGCACTGATCTTGAAGGGATCTACCTGAATACCTCGTTCGTTGATAATATGTCCCAAAAATTGAACTTCTTTAAGCCAAAATTCGCACTTGGAGAATTTGGCGAAAAGTTGCTCTTTCTTCAGGAGTTCCAGAGTAAGACGAAGATGCTGCTCGTGATCAGCTCGCGTCTTAGAGTAAATCAAGATGTCATCAATAAAAACAATGACGAACTGATCCAAATAAGGCTTGCAGACCCTATTCATTAAGTCCATGAAAACAGCAGGAGCATTAGTCAAACCGAATGGCATGACTGTGAATTCATAATGCCCATAACGAGTACGGAACGCTATCTTGGGAATATCTTCTTCTTGCACCCGAAGTTGATGATATCCAGATCGCAGATCAATCTTCGAAAAATAAGAAGCGCCTTGTAACTGATCAAAGAGATCATCGATGCGAGGTAGGGGATATCGATTCTTGATGGTAAGCTTGTTAAGCTCACGATAATCGATACACATCCTAAAGGATCCATCCTTCTTCTTGACAAAAAGAATGGGAGCACCCCAAGGTGAAAAGCTGGGACGGATAAAACCTTTGTCGGAGAGCTCCTGAAGCTGCTTAGACAACTCTTGCATCTCAGACGGTGCAAGACGATATGGAGCTCTGGCAATTGGGTTTGCACCAGGTACGAGATCAATGCGGAACTCGACTTGGCGTGCTGGAGGTAGACCAGGTAAATCTTCAGGGAATACTTCAGAATAATCCCGAACGACAGGAATATCTGAAATAGACTTACCCTTGCCTTTATCTTCTGTAACATGTGCTAAGAAAGCCACATAGTTCTTCCGCAGATATTTCCGAGCTTTAAAACAAGACATGAGTTTGAGACCACCGGCAGGTTTCTCACCTTGCACTTGTAGGATCTCGCCTGTCGAAAGCGGCACACGAACAATCTTCTCGAAACAAACTACCTCTGCGTGATGCTTGGATAACCAATCCATACCCACAATAACGTCGAAGCTTCCAAGCTGCATAGGCGTGAGGTCGATAGGAAAAAGATGGTCGTTAAGGTTCAACTGGCAGTTGCGAAGAACAGAATCAAGAACAATGGGTTCACCACTAGCAACCTCTACTGTCAAAGATTTACTTAGTTTTGTTCTAGACACGCGAAGCATTGGCTCAAAAGATAAAGACACAAAACTCTTGTCGGCACCCGAATCAAAGAGAACAGATGCAGGCTGATTATTAATAAAGAACGTACCGTTCACCACATTATCGTCTGCCTGCGCCTCTTGGGCGTTCATGTTAAAAGCTCGGCCTCGAGCCGGAGCCTGATTCGGATTCTGGTTGGCTAGCCTTGGGCACTGGTTCCTGTAGTGGGTCAGATCCCCACAATTGTAACAAGCACCCGGTGGGTAGTGTGGTCGTGCAGCTTGACCCTGTTGCTGAGCAGGAGGTTGAGCAACTTGTTGAGCCGGGTTCTGAACCGCGGGATTCTGAGCAGACCGACAAACATTGGCAAGATGGCCTGACTTCCCACAGTTAGTACAGAAACGGCATGGAAGTTGCGGCTGGTGGTGACTGTTGCATCTATTGCACAAAGGTGCATTCCCTGAATAGGGTTTCTTTGCTGGAGGCTGTGCGGGTTGATTGAGAGCTGCCTGGTTAGCTTGGGCAGTGACAGCATAGTTTTGGGAAGCCTTACGCTTCTTTGCCCTTTTCGATGAACCAGAAACCTTTCCATTCCCGTTTTGACCTTTCTTGCTATCCTCCTTCTCAACCGATTGTTTCTTGCCCTTGTCACCCTTCCTGTGCAGCTTATTCTTCCGGATCTGCGACTCAGTCAGTGTCGCTGATAACTCGATTGCCTGACGGAGTGTGGTAGGGTTACTACCAGTAACAATGTCTTGTACCGAGTCAGGTAGGCCGTCGATGTATCTTTCGATAGCCTTGTCGAGTGGGGTAACCATTGTCGGGCAAAGCAAACTCAACTCTTCAAACCGATCAGTATAAGCCCTGTGCTCACCACTATCTTGCTTCAATACATCAAACTCTTTCTCCAACGCTCGCTGTTCATGGCGAGGATAGAATTCCCTCATCATAAGAGCTCTAAGTTCAGCCCATGTCTGTGCAAGAGCAACTTCTGCACCTCTGTCTCTCATAACCCCGTTCCACCATGTCAAAGCCCTCTTCTGAAATACGCTCGAAGAAAACTCGACTTTGCGATTGTCCGGACACTGCACGTGGCGGAAAGTATTCTCTATGCTCTCGAACCACTGAAGAAGCCCAGTAGCTCCCTCAGAACCACTAAACTTGAGTGGTTTAGCCGAGTTGAAATCCTTGTATTTGCATGGAGCATTGTTGTTGTTGTTGGCTTGGTGCCATTGAGCAAAGAGATTTGGGAATTGGGCAGCCATCTGCTGCGCAATAATTTCTGCCAGTTCGGCAGTTGCTATCTGGTTCTCGCGTCGAGGAGGCATTCTAAAAGAGGAAAAACACGCAAGGAAACGAGTGAGATGATTGGATGAAGAGAATGAGATGATAAAAACAAGAATTGCAAACAGCATAGATGGTGGTCATTCGTCCGTATCACAAAGCAAACAAACGACACACAGTGACTAATCAAAGTAAATGGATCAAAAATAATGTATAATGAAGACATGCTAGCCTATAAGTGAACACTCATCCCAAGAATTCCCTGGTAAGCACAACTGGTCTCGCGTCTGGTTGAGATGTATACGAAGTGCTTGCCTAGACAGAAAACCCAGAATACAGGCATTCACCCTTCCAGTTTGCACGTGTTCACATTATTTAAAACCCAAAACCTTGACGAGATTTTGAAAATTTGAAGGCACAAGGCCAAAAACCAAACTGAAAAGGGTTCAAAACCATATAACAGAGGGTTCAAAACCTTGTAAAAATTTATTCAAAAACAGATGATTGTTTTTCAAAAATCGTTTCGGAAAAATTTTGGTTCTTGTTTTGTTAATCACCCAAGGATAGGTGATGTACATGTTTTAAGATCTAAACACAAGATAACTTGTGTTAGGTTCCTAGAAAAGTTATAGTCTAGGTCAAAGCATTACTAATAACCTAATTCCCTATAACCATTGGCTCTGATACCAACTCTTCTGTCACACCCCGACCACGTGTAACATACAAGACGTGACGGAAAACGTCGGGGAGTGTTGTAACAGAATTAATTGTTTCATAACCATGGCATACAAAGTTGTATTTTATATATTAAACAAAAGTGTTACATTGTTTTAAACAGGAAATACAGAGTTTATAACATAATTAAACATAGTCTATCTTCTTTTAAAGTCTCTAAGGCACAGGTCCGCCCTAGAATCATGATCAACATCCTACGGAAAAGCTCCTGAAAACACATGTGAAAATAGGTACGTCAGCATAAAAATGCCTGTGAGATACATAGGTTTGTGAAAATAGGATTCATGACTTATGTTTAAGAAAAATGTTTAGTCAAGAACCTTGTAATTTGCTTTGGCTTGTAAATCATTTGAAAACGATAAGATCAGATGATATGTATAAGTAAATGTAAGGTTAAATGAATAACCATTGTAAACTGAGTTTGTATAAGATAAGTTGCTTGTAAAACAATGTATTGTGAAAAGTATGTTATTTGTATAAAATGTTATATGTATCAAACTGAAATGATTCAAATAACGCTACGATATGTAATACCATACAAACACTTATATATAGGAAGTACCAGCGGCGTATCCACCATGCTTGTATCATATTACACACGCATCGTTACTTAATCACTTAATCAAACCAAATCAACAATGTAAGATGTCTATGTCTAAACCAATTGTCAAATGTATTGGATAATCTGTCAAAGTGTTTATGTCAAGATGTAAATCATGTAGTGTAAAACAAATGTCAAACGTGTTTATGTGTCAAATGTAAACCATGTCAAAATGTCTATGTCAAATGTCCATGTCAAATGTCTTTGTCAAATGTCTTTGTGTAAAATGTCTATGTCAAAATGTCATGTATGGCAAGTGAAATGTATCAACTAAACCATATGCACAAAAACAAAGTATTGAAGTAAAACATGGTTTAAATCAATATTATGTCTTGGGGGAAATGCATGCTAATACTGAATATGAACATTTATGCGGTATTGTGAAAATGCATACATCCAAGCCTTGTGACTGTGGTGATAAACCCTTAAACAAATTAAAGGTCTATCTGTCTTATATCATCGAATTCGGTCATTCCTTTCATCCCCACCTAACCGGGATATCCGGAACGGGAGTTGTCAATTCCTATGGTACCACTACCTACTAATGAACGGCGTAGCTAATGTTAATGAATGTATTGTCCCATGTAAACAAACCAAATGTCATACCAAAATGTAAGCATGTGAAAACAATGCACTAAGTATGTAATCAAATGAACATACATAGCGTGAAATGTCATATAAAACGATGTACTAAGTAGGCACACAATGGCATACATAGCATAAAATGTCATGTAAAACGATGTACTAAGTAGGCACACAATGGGCATACATAGCATGAAATGTCATGAAATCACGTACTATAATGTACTAACGGATATAGCAGGTATATGATGTGAAAGCAGGAAAGCATGAAAGTAACAAGTAGGCACATGTGTTCCACCCCAAAACGTTTGGAAAACAGTAAAAGAGGGGTTCTATGTACTCACTTGTGATTGCTCAGATGTCTAAAGATAACCACCAAGTAATGCTAGAGATCTCGGAATCAAACGACACCTAATATAGGTAACTATGTTAATAAACCGGACCTATATCGGAAGATCGGATAGAATGAGGGTTTATAAACCAAACGAGTGTAGAGACTCGTGTCATTTGGTTTAACAAAGCCTACATACTAAATGAAACCTAACATAAATGTTTACGACCCAATACGACCCGTTTAGGTAGCTTATGCTACTTTAACGCGTCGTTCGCGTGAAACGCGTTTGGACCGCCTAACTAGCCCTATGACAAGTGTTATATGCCTAAACATGTTACATAATCAGTTATGTGACAAAAGTTTAGGTTACATATGCTTAATTACCAATTATACATGAAAAGGGTATTCTGGTAATTTACCTAAGGCATATAAACTACCTATCATACAACTACTTAAACGATGTGACCATAGGGTATAACCTCGGAAGGTTATTCCCTACATGCTATGGTCACCTAATGTGTGTGGTCGGATCCTAATGATCGACCAAATGGGTCGAGTTCGAAGGTATAGGCGATTTATTAGATCGCCTACCCTACGACTCTAGACAACGTGGAAATCAGTGGGCATAGTCCCAAGGGACTATGACCAACGTGATTACACTCACGTTGCGAAGTTCAAACGAACTTCGCATTGACCATTACTGGTCAACGCTGAAAGTCAAACAAAGTTTGACTTTCTGACTCGAAAAGCAATAAAATAAGGAAAAGAACGAAAGAATACTTACGAAGGGTCCCCGAATGCTAACTTCGATTCAAAAATCTCAGGTATGAAACAATAGTTTCAACTTAGAGTTTCTCAAATCAAAGTTCTTGTGATTTTGAAGCATGGGGGGTGGGGTATTTATAGTAAAAGGTCCACCGTTAAGATCGTTTCATGGAAAACGTGCCTTAATCCCACCCGTACAAGTGTCGGGACCTTATGGTGACTAAAATTCCATCCTTATCAGCTGACTAGACTATTAGGAATGTGTGGTGGAGGATCAAACAGCTGCAACTTGTGGTTAAATGCATTTAATCTGGTCAGAAGGTCGGACGCGGCCCGCGTCAGGAACAAGCAAAATCTCAGGCGGGCCGCCTGGGAGTTGCAGATCAGAAACTTGTTTCCATTTTGACAGTTTCAGTCCCTGTTGGTGTTTTAAGCCATTTTCGACACTTCTAAGGCCCGTAAAGCCAACTTTAAGGCCCTAAAATGATGCCTAAACATTGTGGACATGAAACATGTTCAAAAACATGCCGGATGTTGGTTCGTTTGGTCGTACGAACGCGATGTTCGCTTAATTACGACGGAATGCGCACAAGCGCGAAAAACGATCCAAATGACGCGACGAATGGATTTTTCTTATGGCGAACACCAAAATATAATATAGTCATGCTTACATAAATTTTTGGATGTCCGAATGTATTCAGAACGTAAGTTATGCGCAAAAATGCAAACTTGTGCACTTTTTGACACTTTTAGTCCCTGAATGACCCAAAAGTTTATTTTAGCGCACCGAACCCCTTAAAGCCTATTTCTAAGCTATGTAAAGGATATTTAAGGTGTGTTTAACTTATGGTCATGTTCCGGAATGTTCGTTACAGTTCAAATTGGCATACTTTCGCAGTTTGTCAAGTTTAGTCCCTGTAAGCGAATTAACTTGTTTTTGCCATACCAAAGCCTTCAAAACTTATTTCTAAGTTATGTAAAGGTTATTTAAGGTATGTTAAGTATATGTTGATGTTCCGGAGTATTTGTCGCATTAAAATGAGTACGTTTACGCACTAGTTTGCGTATAACTCTCCAGAAAGCGATGTAGAGTTTGAAATTGAACAAAAGTCAAAACATGAAAAATGTAAAACATAACAAAACAAACATTGTGATCAAATAACATTGTTTTATTGATAACAGAACTGTTCACAAGGATTACAAACACAGGTGTTACAGTCTCCCCTACTTGTGGAAATTTCGTCCCGAAATTTATTTAGAGGAAACTCGTGGGAAAAGATGTGGATATTTCGCTTTCATTTGATCTTCGCGTTCCCAAGTAAACTCAGGTCCACGTTTAGCTTCCCAGCGAACTTTGACCAAAGGAATGCGCTTGCGTTTAAGCCACTTGACTTCACGTTCCATGATTTCCACAGGTTTCTCAACAAATTTCAATGTTTTGCCAACACGAATTTCGTCAAGCGGTATGTGGAGGTTCTCATCAGCTAAACACCTCTTGAGATTGGACACGTGAAAAGTTGGATGAACATTTCCAAGTTCAGGAGGTAACTCAAGTCTGTAGGCTACCTTTCCGATTCTTTCGACGATCTTGAATGGTCCAACATATCTAGGTGCAAGTTTTCCTTTCTTTCCAAATCTGATCACACCTTTCCAAGGTGAGACCTTAAGTAATACTCGATCACCGACTTGAAATTCCAAGGGTTTGCATTTTGGATCCGCGTAACTCTTTTGACGGCTCATAGCTGTCTGAAGGTTATCGCGAACTTTCTTGACCTTGTCAGTTGTCTCTAAAATGAGGGCAGGTCCAGTAAGTTGGGCCTCGCCAATCTCATTCCAGCAGACTGGTGAACGACATTTTCGACCATAGAGAGCCTCGAAAGGAGCCATTTTGATGCTAGTGTGATAACTGTTGTTGTAGGAGAATTCAATCAATTTAAGATGTGAATCCCAACTACCACCAAAATCGATCACACAAGCTCTAAGCATATCCTCCAGAGTCTGGATTGTTCTCTCAGATTGACCATCTGTTTGTGGATGATAAGCTGTGCTCAGATTAAGTTGGGTCCCCATAGCAGATTGCATGGTTCTCCAAAAATGAGAAGTGAAACGAGCATCTCTGTCAGAAATGATGTTCAAAGGAACACCATGTCGAGCTACAATTTCATCAACATAGATCTTAGCAAGCCTGTCAGCAGGAAAATCCTCACGGATTGGCAAGAAATGCGCTGACTTAGTGAGACGATCAACGACTACCCAGATGGCATCATGACCTTTCTTAGTGCGTGGAAGTTTGGTAACAAGATCCATAGTAATGTTTTCCCATTTCCAAACTGGGATCTCTGGTTGCACCAATAAACCAGATGGACGCTGATGTTCAGCCTTAACCTTAAGACAAGTAAGGCATTTTGATACGTATAAGGCAATGTCTTTCTTCATACCAGGCCACCAATAGTGAATACGAAGATCCTTATACATTTTATCTGAGCCCGGATGAATAGAATAACGTGACTTATGGGCTTCATCCATAAGCAAGGTACGAAGGTTATCCTGGCTTGGGACCCACAAACGGTCCATGAAGTAATATGATCCATTGTCCTTCAGTTCCAAAGCAGGTGTTATGTGGTAAGGAAATTCCTTATCCATTAAACCTTGTGAAACACAAGATTGTTGAGCCTGAGAAATGCGTGCTTGGATATCGGATCGAGCTTGAATAACAGATTGAACACGTACACAATGAAGCTTAGTACGTTCCTTACGACTCAATGCATCAGCTACGACATTCGCCTTACCAGGATGGTAGCGAATCTCGCAGTCATAGTCGTTTAAAAGCTCAACCCAACGTCGTTGTCTCATGTTGAGTTCTTTCTGGTTGAAGATGTGCTGAAGACTTTTGTGGTCTGTGAAAACAACACATTTTGTGCCATACAAATAGTGTCTCCAGATTCTGAGAGCGAAGACAACTGCACCCAACTCAAGATCATGAGTGGTGTAGTTCTTCTCATGTATCTTCAACTGCCTCGATGCATATGCTATGACTTTGTTCCTTTGCATCAGAACGCAACCAAGGCCTAATTTTGATGCATCACAATACACAACAAAATCATCATCACCCTCAGGCAATGATAGAACAGGCGCATCGCAAAGCTTCTGTTTCAAGTGTTGAAAAGCTTCCTCTTGCTTGAATCCCCAATAAAAGGGCATTTTCTTCTGAGTTAGAGCAGTTAGAGGAACTGCAATCTTCGAGAAGTTTTCTATGAAGCGGCGATAATAACCCGCTAGACCAAGAAAAGAACGAACTTCAGTAGGAGTAGAAGGTGTATCCCAATCCTTAATCGCACTGATCTTGGAGGGATCTACCTGAATACCTCGTTCGTTGATAATATGTCCCAAAAATTGAACTTCTTTAAGCCAAAATTCGCACTTGGAGAATTTGGCGAAACGTTGCTCTTTCTTCAGGAGTTCCAGAGTAAGACGAAGATGCTGCTCGTGATCAGCTCGCGTCTTAGAGTAAATCAAGATGTCGTCAATAAAAACAATGACGAACTGATCCAAATATGGCTTGCAGACCCTATTCATTAAGTCCATGAAAACAGCAGGAGCATTAGTCAAACCGAATGGCATGACTGTGAATTCATAATGCCCATAACGAGTACGGAACGCTATCTTGGGAATATCTTCTTCTTGCACCCGAAGTTGATGATATCCAGATCGCAGATCAGTCTTCGAAAAATAAGAAGCGCCTTGTAACTGATCAAAGAGATCATCGATGCGAGGTAGGGGATATCGATTCTTGATGGTAAGCTTGTTAAGCTCACGATAATCGATACACATCCTAAAGGATCCATCCTTCTTCTTGACAAAAAGAATGGGAGCACCCCAAGGTGAAAAGCTGGGACGGATAAAACCTTTGTCGGAGAGCTCCTGAAGCTGCTTAGACAACTCTTGCATCTCAGACGGTGCAAGACGATATGGAGCTCTGGCAATTGGGTTTGCACCAGGTACGAGATCAATGCGGAACTCGACTTGGCGTGCTGGAGGTAGACCAGGTAAATCTTCAGGGAATACTTCAGAATAATCCCGAATGACAGGAATATCTGAAATAGACTTACCCTTGCCTTTATCTTCTGTAACATGTGCTAAGAAAGCCACATAGTTCTTCCGCAGATATTTCCGAGCTTTAAAACAAGACATGAGTTTGAGACCACCGGCAGGTTTCTCACCTTGCACTTGTAGGATCTCGCCTGTCGAAAGCGGCACACGAACAATCTTCTCGAAACAAACTACCTCTGCGTGATGCTTGGATAACCAATCCATACCCACAATAACGTCGAAGCTTCCAAGCTGCATAGGCGTGAGGTCGATAGGAAAAAGATGGTCGTTAAGGTTCAACTGGCAGTTGCGAAGAACAGAATCAAGAACAATGGGTTCACCACTAGCAACCTCTACTGTCAAAGATTTACTTAGTTTTGTTCTAGACACGCGAAGCATTGGCTCAAAAGATAAAGACACAAAACTCTTGTCGGCACCCGAATCAAAGAGAACAGATGCAGGCTGATTATTAATAAAGAACGTACCGTTCACCACATTATCGTCTGCCTGCGCCTCTTGGGCGTTCATGTTAAAAGCTCGGCCTCGAGCCGGAGCCTGATTCGGATTCTGGTTGGCTAGCCTTGGGCACTGGTTCCTGTAGTGGGTCAGATCCCCACAATTGTAACAAGCACCCGGTGGGTAGTGTGGTCGTGCAGCTTGACCCTGTTGCTGAGCAGGAGGTTGAGCAACTTGTTGAGCCGGGTTCTAAACCGCGGGATTCTGAGCAGACCGACAAACATTGGCAAGATGGCCTGACTTCCCACAGTTAGTACAGAAACGGCATGGAAGTTGCGGCTGGTGGTGACTGTTGCATCTATTGCACAAAGGTGCATTCCCTGAATAGGGTTTCTTTGCTGGAGGCTGTGCGGGTTGATTGAGAGCTGCCTGGTTAGCTTGGGCAGTGACATCATAGTTTTGGGAAGCCTTACGCTTCTTTGCCCTTTTCGATGAACCAGAAACCTTTCCATTCCCGTTTTGACCTTTCTTGCTATCCTCCTTCTCAACCGATTGTTTCTTGCCCTTGTCACCCTTCCTGTGCAGCTTATTCTTCCGGATCTGCGACTCAGTCAGTGTCGCTGATAACTCGATTGCCTGACGGAGTGTGGTAGGGTTACTACCAGTAAGAAAGTCTTGTACCGAGTCAGGTAGGCCGTCGATGTATCTTTCGATAGCCTTGTCGAGTGGGGTAACCATTGTCGGGCAAAGAAAACTCAACTCTTCAAACCGATCAGTATAAGCCCTGTGCTCTCCACTATCTTGCTTCAATACATCAAACTCTTTCTCCAACGCTCGCTGTTCATGGCGAGGATAGAATTCCCTCATCATAAGAGCTCTAAGTTCAGCCCATGTCTGTGCAAGAGCAACTTCTACACCTCTGTCTCTCATAACCCCGTTCCACCATGTCAAAGCCCTCTTCTGAAATACGCTCGAAGAAAACTCGACTTTGCGATTGTCCGGACACTGCACGTGGCGGAAAGTATTCTCTATGCTCTCGAACCACTGAAGAAGCCCAGTAGCTCCCTCAGAACCACTAAACTTGAGTGGTTTAGCCGAGTTGAAATCCTTGTATTTGCATGGAGCATTGTTGTTGTTGTTGGCTTGGTGCCATTGAGCAAAGAGATTTGGGAATTGGGCAGCCATCTGCTGCGCAATAATTTCTGCCAGTTCGGCAGTTGCTATCTGGTTCTCGCGTCGAGGAGGCATTCTAAAAGAGGAAAAACACGCAAGGAAACGAGTGAGATGATTGGATGAAGAGAATGAGATGATAAAAACAAGAATTGCAAACAGCATAGATGGTGGTCATTCGTCCGTATCACAAAGCAAACAAACGACACACAGTGACTAATCAAAGTAAATGGATCAAAAATAATGTATAATGAAGACATGCTAGCCTATAAGTGAACACTCATCCCAAGAATTCCCTGGTAAGCACAACTGGTCTCGCGTCTGGTTGAGATGTATACGAAGTGCTTGCCTAGACAGAAAACCCAGAATACAGGCATTCACCCTTCCAGTTTGCACGTGTTCACATTATTTAAAACCCAAAACCTTGACGAGATTTTGAAAATTTGAAGGCACAAGGCCAAAAACCAAACTGAAAAGGGTTCAAAACCATATAACAGAGGGTTCAAAACCTTGTAAAAATTTATTCAAAAACAGATGATTGTTTTTCAAAAATCGTTTCGGAAAAATTTTGGTTCTTGTTTTGTTAATCACCCAAGGATAGGTGATGTACATGTTTTAAGATCTAAACACAAGATAACTTGTGTTAGGTTCCTAGAAAAGTTATAGTCTAGGTCAAAGCATTACTAATAACCTAATTCCCTATAACCATTGGCTCTGATACCAACTCTTCTGTCACACCCCGACCACGTGTAACATACAAGACGTGACGGAAAACGTCGGGGAGTGTTGTAACAGAATTAATTGTTTCATAACCATGGCATACAAAGTTGTATTTTATATATTAAACAAAAGTGTTACATTGTTTTAAACAGGAAATACAGAGTTTATAACATAATTAAACATAGTCTATCTTCTTTTAAAGTCTCTAAGGCACAGGTCCGCCCTAGAATCATGATCAACATCCTACGGAAAAGCTCCTGAAAACACATGTGAAAATAGGTACGTCAGCATAAAAATGCCTGTGAGATACATAGGTTTGTGAAAATAGGATTCATGACTTATGTTTAAGAAAAATGTTTAGTCAAGAACCTTGTAATTTGCTTTGGCTTGTAAATCATTTGAAAACGATAAGATCAGATGATATGTATAAGTAAATGTAAGGTTAAATGAATAACCATTGTAAACTGAGTTTGTATAAGATAAGTTGCTTGTAAAACAATGTATTGTGAAAAGTATGTTATTTGTATAAAATGTTATATGTATCAAACTGAAATGATTCAAATAACGCTACGATATGTAATACCATACAAACACTTATATATAGGAAGTACCAGCGGCGTATCCACCATGCTTGTATCATATTACACACGCATCGTTACTTAATCACTTAATCAAACCAAATCAACAATGTAAGATGTCTATGTCTAAACCAATTGTCAAATGTATTGGATAATCTGTCAAAGTGTTTATGTCAAGATGTAAATCATGTAGTGTAAAACAAATGTCAAACGTGTTTATGTGTCAAATGTAAACCATGTTAAAATGTCTATGTCAAATGTCCATGTCAAATGTCTTTGTCAAATGTCTTTGTGTAAAATGTCTATGTCAAAATGTCATGTATGGCAAGTGAAATGTATCAACTAAACCATATGCACAAAAACAAAGTATTGAAGTAAAACATGGTTTAAATCAATATTATGTCTTGGGGGAAATGCATGCTAATACTGAATATGAACATTTATGCGGTATTGTGAAAATGCATACATCCAAGCCTTGTGACTGTGGTGATAAACCCTTAAACAAATTAAAGGTCTATCTGTCTTATATCATCGAATTCGGTCATTCCTTTCATCCCCACCTAACCGGGATATCCGGAACGGGAGTTGTCAATTCCTATGGTACCACTACCTACTAACGAACGGCGTAGCTAATGTTAATGAATGTATTGTCCCATGTAAACAAACCAAATGTCATACCAAAATGTAAGCATGTGAAAACAATGCACTAAGTATGTAATCAAATGAACATACATAGCGTGAAATGTCATGTAAAACAATGTACTAAGTAGGCACACAATGGCATACATAGCATGAAATGTCATGAAATCACGTACTATAATGTACTAACGGATATAGCAGGTATATGATGTGAAAGCAGGAAAGCATGAAAGTAACAAGTAGGCACATGTGTTCCACCCCAAAACGTTTGGAAAACAGTAAAAGAGGGGTTCTATGTACTCACTTGTGATTGCTCAGATGTCTAAAGATAACCACCAAGTAATGCTAGAGATCTCGGAATCAAACGGCACCTAATATAGGTAACTATGTTAATAAACCGGACCTATATCGGAAGATCGGATAGAATGAGGGTTTGTAAACCAAACGAGTGTAGAGACTCGTGTCATTTGGTTTAACAAAGCCTACATACTAAATGAAACCTAACATAAATGTTTACGACCCAATACGACCCGTTTAGGTAGCTTATGCTACTTTAACGCGTCGTTCGCGTGAAACGCGTTTGGACCGCCTAACTAGCCCTATGACAAGTGTTATATGCCTAAACATGTTACATAATCAGTTATGTGACAAAAGTTTAGGTTACATATGCTTAATTACCAATTATACATGAAAAGGGTATTCTGGTAATTTACCTAAGGCATATAAACTACCTATCATACAACTACTTAAACGATGTGACCATAGGGTATAACCTCGGAAGGTTATTCCCTACATGCTATGGTCACCTAATGTGTGTGGTCGGATCCTAATGATCGACCAAATGGGTCGAGTTCGAAGGTATAGGCGATTTATTAGATCGCCTACCCTACGACTCTAGACAACGTGGAAATCAGTGGGCATAGTCCCAAGGGACTATGACCAACGTGATTACACTCACGTTGCGAAGTTCAAACGAACTTCGCATTGACCATTACTGGTCAACGCTGAAAGTCAAAAAAAGTTTGACTTTCTGACTCGAAAAGCAATAAAATAAGGAAAAGAACGAAAGAATACTTACGAAGGGTCCCCGAATGCTAACTTCGATTCAAAAATCTCAGGTATGAAACAATAGTTTCAACTTAGAGTTTCTCAAATCAAAGTTCTTGTGATTTTGAAGCATGGGGGGTGGGGTATTTATAGTAAAAGGTCCACCGTTAAGATCGTTTCATGGAAAACGTGCCTTAATCCCACCCGTACAAGTGTCGGGACCTTATGGTGACTAAAATTCCATCCTTATCAGCTGACTAGACTATTAGGAATGTGTGGTGGAGGATCAAACAGCTGCAACTTGTGGTTAAATGCATTTAATCTGGTCAGAAGGTCGGACGCGGCCCGCGTCAGGAACAAGCAAAATCTCAGGCGGGCCGCCTGGGAGTTGCAGATCAGAAACTTGTTTCCATTTTGGCAGTTTCAGTCCCTGTTGGTGTTTTAAGCCATTTTCGACACTTCTAAGGCCCGTAAAGCCAACTTTAAGGCCCTAAAATGATGCCTAAACATTGTGGACATGAAACATGTTCAAAAACATGCCGGATGTTGGTTCGTTTGGTCGTACGAACGCGATGTTCGCTTAATTACGACGGAATGCGCACAAGCGCGAAAAACGATCCAAATGACGCGACGAATGGATTTTTCTTATGGCGAACACTAAAATATAATATAGTCATGCTTACATAAATTTTTGGATGTCCGAATGTATTCAGAACGTAAGTTATGCGCAAAAATGCAAACTTGTGCACTTTTTGACACTTTTAGTCCCTGAATGACCCAAAAGTTTATTTTAGCGCACCGAACCCCTTAAAACCTATTTCTAAGCTATGTAAAGGATATTTAAGGTGTGTTTAACTTATGGTCATGTTCCGGAATGTTCGTTACAGTTCAAATTGGCATACTTTCGCAGTTTGTCAAGTTTAGTCCCTGTAAGCGAATTAACTTGTTTTTGCCATACCAAAGCCTCCAAAACTTATTTCTAAGTTATGTAAAGGTTATTTAAGGTATGTTAAGTATATGTTGATGTTCCGGAGTATTTGTCGCGTTAAACTGAGTACGTTTACGCACTAGTTTGCGTATAACTCTCCAGAAAGCGATGTAGAGTTTGAAATTGAACAAAAGTCAAAACATGAAAAATGTAAATCATAACAAAACAAACATTGTGATCAAATAACATTGTTTTATTGATAACAGAACTGTTCACAAGGATTACAAACACAGGTGTTACATTGCTACCTTCTTAGGAGGCCTCCCATCTGAGTTTTCTAGTTAATCTTTCAGCCTTAGAGCACTTGTAAGTGTTCTTACAGTTTGACTACCGTTTGACTTTCGGTTTTGACCATGAATTGGCCAACTCAAAGTTCAATTGAACTTTGCAACGTGAGTGTAATCACGATGGTTATAATCCCTTGCGATTATACCTACTGATTACCACGTTGACTAGTCGAAGTGACGAATCAAAGTTTCGGTCAAAATGCCTGATTATGTGCATTTTGCGACGAAAATATTTTCGGGTATCAAAACACTTTGTTTTGATATCAAATCAGTTTTCTAACTTAGTTAAACATGTTTTAACATGTTTAACTCGTCACTTCTAGTTTAGTGCTTGTTTAGGGTCGTAAGTCAAGTGGTATCGACAACTGCTTAGACTTTCGAACCCGACCCGTTTGGTCGATCATTAGGATCCGACCAAACATATTTTGTGACCATAGTTTTATAGGGAATAACCTTCCGAGGTTATACCTTATGGTCACTTAGTTTGATTAGTTGTATGATAGGTAGTTTATATGCCTTAGGAAAATGACCAAAATGCCCTTTTTACGCATAATTTGAATTTAAGCATATGTAACTTAAATTTTGACACTTAAATTGATTTTGCAACAATATTAAACATGCTAGGGCATATAATACCTGTCATAGGACTAGTTAGGCTATTCGAATGCGCTTTTGCGCAAATGACGCGTTAAAGTAGCGTAGACTACCTTAACAGGTCGTAAGCACTTAGGATAGGTTCCAATTCAGAATGTAGGCTTTGTTAAACCATATTGTATGAGTTCCAACACTCATTTGATTTACAAGACCTCATTCTACCCGATCTCCTGATTTAGGTAACGATTTATTAACATAGTGATCCGATTACTAGGTTCCATTTGAATTCCTTGATTTACCCGAGCTTGTTAGTTCACTTAATCAAGGATACCTTGCAATCTCAAGTGAGTACATAGTTCCCATATTTTACTGCTTTCAATTGTTTTGGGGTGATTCATATGTACTAAACGATTTCGAGTTTTCAAAACAAATAACTATGGTTTATATTAAACACAACGATTTCAATAATGTGAACGAACTTGTTGGGGCGTTGGTCGAAAGACAATTGAATGACATTCATTAACTATGATCAAGCCGACCAATAGTATGTTATGGTACCATAGGATCTGACAAATCCCGTTATCGGACTATCGCCATGGTTATGGGGTAATGTGGGTAACGACAAAACCTGATGAATGTTAACAAACCCTTTGGTGGTTTGTTAATACGATTGAATGATGGACTAGTCACACAGGTTTGAATGTGTTCAACGAGACGACCAAAAGTTAGTTTTCACAATTAAAACACAAACGAGTTGAATGATTAGAACGATTGGTTTTGAAAACACGAACGATTGATAACACGAACGAATTGAACGATTTTGGACGAATGATTTCAAATGATGACAACAACGATGTTTACTAAATGATATAAACCATACGAGTTTTATTACAAGAGCGATTTATAATTTGGTTTACAAAAGCAAATGTTTTGGGTTAAGATTCATGGCAACGAGGTTTTATAAACTATAACCAACTTGTTTTAAGTTGGTTAATCATATTGCAATACCAAACTCTTTTCAATACAAGGTTTTCAATTATCGACTCTAGTAGTCGTACGATGTATTGCAACATGTATACAAGCCATGAATCTGACACACTCACAAAACCTATGTGCTTGCCGGCATTTTTATGCTGACTTTATTTTCACATATGTTTCAGGTGGTGTTTTTTGATGATTATTATGATACATGCTCACATAGGAACAGACGAGGCCTTAGTGACTTAATAACAATGAAAGACAATATGTTTGTGTTTTGTTTTTTATTTCAAGACAATGTAACAACTTAATTCAATAAAACGAAATTTCAATCCATGTGTTGTGAAACAGTGATTCTGTTACGACACTCCCCGACGTTTCTGTCGCGATTTTGTTGTTTTAACGCGGTCGCGGTGTCACATGTAATGTGATAAAAGCATGGTGGATATGCCATTGATACTTCCTATATATAAGTGCTTTTATTACATTACATATCGTGGCGTTTTTTAAACTACTTCGACAAAGACAAGACACAACATTTTTAGACAAGATATGACATTTTTATACAAGATACGGCATCTTTTACACAAGACGTCATACTTTATTTCAAGACATGACATATTTTACACAATTCATTTTCATTTGGTTATTTATTTAACTATTCATTATTTCTTTTAAATCATTTGATTTTCACATTGATTTTCATATGATTTTACAAAAGAAAACATTTTTACAAAGGTTCATGGCTACTTTTTAGTTAAACATTTCTTTTAACAAAATCAAAGCCATGAATCCTCAACAACAAAACCTATGTTACTCACAGGCATTTTTATGCTAATGTACCTATTTTCACATGTGTTTCAGGTGCTTATGTTTGACTTTGAGCATGCTTCACATAGGGCGGACTTGGGCCTTAGTGACTTTAAAACCTACAAGACAATTGTTGTGTATTAATTGTATTCTTTTAAACAATGTAACCAATTAATTCAATAAAACAAAACTTTATGAGCCATGTGTTATGAAACAATTTGTAACGTGACTCCCTAATGTTTTCTGCCGTGTGTTGTTATAATACGCGATTGGGGTGTTACATGAATAAGCTAAGCATCACAACGGGGTGTCACATCATCCCCAGCTTGATTAGGAATTTCGTCACAAAATTCAGTAGTAGCTTTATTTCTGTACGTCTTGCTTTTAAACAACTTAGTATATGTGCACATCATTTGGTCTTATCTTTTCTAAGTGAACTCTGGGCCAAGACGAGAATTACAACGAACTCAGACAATAGGTATCTTGCTACACTTGAGAGTTTTGATCTCACGATCAATAATCTCAACTGATTCTTCAACCAAATGAAGTTGATCGTCAATCGCGATTTCCTTGAAAGGAACGATGAGAGTTTCATCAGACAAATACTTCTTCAGATTCGACACATGGAACACGTTGTGTACGCCACTGGGTTCTTCGGGAAAGTTTAGTCTGTACGCCACAGTGTCAATCTTTTCAGTGATTTCGAAAGGTCCGAAATAACGTGGATTAAGCTTGCCACGTTTGCCAAAATGGACCACACCTTTCCAAGGTGAGACTTTCAGTAAGACTCGATCCCTAACTTGGAATTCCAACGATTTTCTATGCTTATCGGCGTAGCTTTTCTGACGATCACGCGTTGCCCCCATTCATTGTCTGATTAGGGCAATACTTTCGGTCGTGTTGAGTACGAGTTCAGGGCCAGTGATTTGGTTGTCGCCAACTTCAGCCCAACACAAAGGTGATCGGCATTTCCATCCATACAATGCCTTGAACGGAGCAACCTGAATACTGGTGTGATAGTTGTTGGTGTAAGAGAATTCCACCAAAGGTAGGTGTCTTTCCCAACCATTTCCAAAATCAATGACACACGCTCACAGCATGTCTTCGAGGGTTTGGATAGTACGTTCGGTTTGGCCATCTGTTTGCGGATGATAGACTATCCTCATGTCTAAACGTGAGCCGAAAGATTTGTACAGAGCTTGCCATAAATCGGAGGCGAAACATGGATCACGATCAGAGATAATGGAGATTGGAGCTCCATGTCTAGCGACTACTTCCTTTAGGTAAATGCTGGAAAGTTTTGAGAACTTGTCGGTTTCCTTGATTGCTAGGAAGTGCGCGGATTTAGTTAAGCGATCTACGATCACCCAGATGGTGTCGTTCCCGCTCTGAGATCTAGGTAAGCTGGTAACGAAGTCCATAGAAATCTGTTCACATTTCCACTCCGGAAATTCCGGATGTTGCAGTAATCCAGACGGCTTCTGGTATTCAATCTTGACTCTGGTGCAGGTCAAATATATACTGACATACTTCGTGATGATTGCTTTCATGTTCGGCCACCATTATAAGGTCTTGAGGTCGTGATATATTTTATCAGATCCAGGATGTATCGAGTAGCGAGACTTATGAGCTTCATCCATTACAAGCTCTCAGAGATTCCCATAAAATGGAACCCATATACGTTCATGGAGTAGTGAAGGCCATCATCCTTGAGTTCGAGTTGCTTTTCCATGCCATGAAAGGATTCTGCTAACAGGTTCTTTTCTTTTAGGGCTTCGACTTGAGCGTTACGAATCTGACCAGGAAGGTTCAAATGAATAGTGAGTTGAAGCGCATGAACACGCTTAGGTTTGGTGTCTTTACGACTGAGGGAATTGGCTACAACGTTTCGCCTTGCCTGGATGATACTTGATCGCACACTCGTAATCGTTCAGGAGTTTGACCCATCGGCGTTGTCGCATGTTTAACTCCTTTTGATCCAGAATATGCTGGAGACTCTTGTGATCGGTGTAAGTCATGCATTTGGTACCATAAAAGTAATGTCTCCATATCTTGAGTGCGAATACCACGGCTCCCAGTTCTAAGTCATGGGTAGTGTAGTTCTTTTCGTGAACCTTGAGTTGGTGTAACGCGTAAGCGATGACCTTCTCGCATTGCATCAACACACAACCTGGTCCTTGGATAGATGCATCGCAGTAGACCATGAAATCATCAGTACCTTCAGGTAACGAAAGAATAGGTGCACTACAAAGCTTCTCCTTCAGCTGCTGGAACGCGGATTCCTGAGCATTACCCCACTTGTAGGTGACACCCTTTTGGGTTAGAGTTGCAACGGGTTGAGCGACCTTCGAGAAACCTTAAATGAACCTAAGATAGTAACCCGCCAAACCCAAGAATTGACTTCGGTTGGAGTTTTAGGTACAGGCCAGTTCTTGATTGTCACACCCCAAAAACGTCGCAGCGGAATATAAAACGTAGTGGTAATGGAAGCTGGTGCCCATTCCTATCTTGATGATTGATGCAATATAGTGTTGGACATATTAACTTAATTAAAACATAAGTTTTCAAGAATGACGCCCCATAACATAACACAACTACGACATCGTTAAATTGTCTTTGATCCTTACGGATCTTATTACATTTGTCCCAGAAAGTTTTAAAATTAGTCCAACATATTTAAGTGACAAAACATGCATCAACAACCACAAGATATGCCACAATTCCCGAAGCCGAACTTAAGTACCTGTAGAACACGTTAAAAATCAAGTGTCAACACAAAGGAAGGTGAGTTCACATATTCACATACAGACAATATTATTCCAAGGAAAACTTTCTGATTAGGTGTTTCTTTGAAAACATCCATATAAATTTTAGAAAGTCCATTTTACTTCCTTAATAAAATCCATGGGCCTTCCATCGGTTCATCAATCTGACAACTATAATATATATTGCCCAGGTTTTGTATATTAAATTATTGCGTCAACTTTCAGACTCGTATGTTAGCTAGACGATACGAACTATATATTAACCATGCAGGGATAATCAAAGCTAGACAATAAACAGAATTTAAATTTGTCGTTTGACTTGACACGGGGCGACCGGTCACGACGGGGTTGTCAACCCGATAGATCTACCAACAATTCATCGCGTGCAATACTTAAATGATTAAACAACATCATGGGCGCAGGGTCCTCTTGAAGGACAATATGATGTCTGCCTCACGTACAATATATATATCCTACTAATATGACAATTTAATACAAGATGTTGTACGAATTCCCTGACACTCCATTATTTGAGACCCAGTCAGAATTCGTCCCCAACTGTACGGTCATGTTTCGCTTAGGAAATACCGTACTTTCAATATTCATTCATCAAAAACGTTTTACTTCGAAACATATGACTTATCAAATTTCATATATTTTCAACGAAAATATATATATTTTATATTAAAAGGTATGTTTTATTTCGAAAACATTATTAAACCCCTTTTATTGACGTGTTCTACCCCCAAAATACATACAAAGCAGTAAAAAGAGGGGTTTAGTGACACTCACCTTTCGGTGCGTATTTTAAATAGCGCAATCCCAGAGATTGATTTCTACACGTCCTATTATATATAGGAACGATTTTAAATCAATATACATAACACAAAAATCCTAAGTTTCTCCGTTTCTTAGAATTATCACATAACTTTGAGATTTTCTCGAAAAGTTATCATTTTTTAATATGTTGGCACGTTAATATATATATGAGTCCATATATATATATATTTATGATTTTACTACTTGAACGATTTTATTGGTGACCATTATTGTGTAAATCCGTTAACTCTCCCGTTTATACGCAATATATCTACGATTTGCGCGTCGTAATATATATACATAAACGTTCACATAGTTTATCATCGAAACACACAAAGTTTTGCTAACTCATCTATTTTGTCATTTTTAAAGCAAATATACATAAAATATCTCATATGTATCAAATTTCATGCTCGACAATCAAGTTTCACGTTTAACACAGTTTTTTACCGTTTCTACCGCACAAAATGTACAAGCATACATGCGTAAGCTAGATTTCTAATATCATGTTATAAACTTAACATATTTTCACATTCTCATGTTTAAATCACATAACACATTTTAACACATAAGGTTCACCCAAAATTTTACCTATACTAGTGTATATTGAAAAATGCGTATTTTAGCGATTCGGTAACGGTTTCGGGCGTCGGAAGTCACGTATGACCAACCAAACACCAAGTAAACTTAAAATTAGTTAAAAATACTTGTTTTTAGACTAAAAACATCAGTTTGCTTACTGATCTAAATCAGTTTTATGAAAATCACTCGAAAAGTCGATTTTTGACCGTTTTAATGCATAGTTTTGCGTTACGTTACTATAATCATCCCAACTCAAAAACACTTGATAATTTAACACAATACATGTTATTTACTGATTAAAATAGTGATCATAATCAGATTAGTGCAGTTTTTATGTAAGTCACATAAATCATGCGATTTCACGTATTTTACAACTTCTAATACACCAAGTACAACATGCAAGGCTAGTAAACATTATGAAAAAGTTATATATCATTAAACACTTCAAAATAATATTATTTTAGTGTTTAGAATCTGATCAAAAATTATTTTTATCAAATCATATCTAAATCATCATTTCATGATCACAAATCATCATGCATGTTCAAGTAAATGCATCTAATGCATCCATATAACATCATCATCATTTTATATGAACTAAAATATATATCTAATTATAAATGTAAATCATGTTCAAATATTCAAACACTCCATACGTCACATCATCATCATTTACTCATTTATTCATAAAAGCAAGACATATGCGTATATCCTTACACATTTAAGACCTTAATCATCAAAATATTACATGCATGCATACTTATGCATATATACACGGCTCATATATACATACACTCATATGAATCTAAACTTTTACTTCTACATGTTCATTTACATGATTAAAACCCCTTTTTGAACTTTCCAAGATCACACGCCCATCACTTTTCAACATATTATCAAGCAAGATCAAACCAAAAATCAAAACTCATACCCTTACATACACACATGTATATGTACGACCACATATACATACACATACACATCCATTCTTATTTTATTCAAAACCCACTTGTTTTTAGATTTCAAGTTTGTGATTAATTTCAAGACCAAGAGAAACCTTCCATCATTATTATCTCTAAAAATCAAGAACATGGTTTTAAAAACAAGTTTATACCTTTGAAGATTTTAGTAGGTTTTGACAAGATTTTTGGTGATATGGAGCTTGTTCTTCTTGGTATTCATCTTGAAAACCTTCTTGGATCTTCAAAATAACTTGGAATCTTCTTGAAATGTGTTTGGTTCTTACAAAAGAAACTTGAAATTTAGAAAATGGGTGTGTGTGTATGTGTGTACGGTTTGTGGTGAGAGAATTGGGGGGGGGGGTTATTTGAAATTTGTGGCCTTGGAAATGATAAGTAACATGTTTGCATGTATTTTAAATAGTAGAGGTTATGCACACTCTACACTTGTCAAATTTAGAAGTATCCAAGGAAAGGTGGACACTCTCTTGGCTGCCACATATGTTCCCTCTCACATGCTCACACATATACATATATATATATATATATATTATATTAGCTAAAAACATGTATTTAACTAGATACCGGGTATTTTATCTAGTGTTTTAACCCGTTTTAACGCGTTTTAAATTATTTTTAGCACTCTATAAAAATAAATTCACCAAAATATTATTGAACAATATTTTTTTTGCCTGGACTGGCTACGTTGCCGGTATTTGGCAGTATGCGAGCTGTGCTGCGCGGTACGCGCTTAAAATTGCAAAAATAGGGATTTAAGCGTTTTTATTTATTTTTATCATTCTATAGTAATAAACTCATCAAATTATTATTAAAATAGTTATCAGTTGCCTTGACAGGCTGTGTTGACAGTATTTTGTCGGTACACGAGCTGCATCGCGCGGTACGCACTTAAACTCGAAAAATAGAGCTTCTTAGCGTTTTAATTTATTTTTCCTCACGAATATGATTAAAATTATTATTCTAATCATAACAGAGTATTTTTAGGATTTTAACACTGATTGGGTGGTCACCGACGTTCGTTTCGCATTTTAACCATTACGCGATAAGCGTTTATCTTACCGTTGCCAACATAATTTTTATCAAAGTTTTTATTTTACCAACTCATTAAATTTCACATATAAACATCATAACCAATCAAATGCAGCCCTGTTACCTATTCACAACACGTGTTACAATTGTACGGTACGGCCTGAAAAGCCGGGTGTCACAGTCTCCTCCTATTTAGAAAATTTCGTCCCCGAAATTTTTACTCTACAGGTTTTGTTTTCGCATTAGGTGGAAACAGTAAAAACAAGCTTGTCGAATATGGTCTTGTAGTTTCTGCGAGAAACTTTGATTCTTACGAAGAATCTTTGTAGACCTATATTACACACACTCTTAATTCCTAATCTCACATCTCAACGCTCTTCACCCTTTCCAAGGTTCAAAATTTACAAGCACTTAATCAAGAAGATTAAGTCAAAAATTCCACCAATTCGGGTTCTACATACGTATATTTACATATACATTACCCCGTACCTAAGATAGTCTGAGTTTACACCCGATTGATCCAACTCGAGATGGGCTCTCGAAAGAATCAAATCTCATAAACTCGTCTTCCTTCCTTCTTGCATTCATTTCAGATATACACATATCGCCAAATCAATAAATCGCATACACGACTAAAACGCTGTAATCGCATGTCCGGTTATTAGCATAACTCTTCTAGCTATACGTACTGCTTCTACGGTGCTTCGGTAAACTTCCATTTATATTCCAAACAAATCTCTATAAAGAACAAAATCAGTGTATTATCCATTATACACTTTCTCAACTGAACCCAAACAATACATCATATACACTACTCCATCCTTATGGTAGCTTGAGCCTATAAGCGACTGATCCAACTCAGGATGGGCTCTTGAAAGGACCAAGTCAATGTGGCTCGGCTTTTCTTTTCTCTGCTAAACCTAATAGCATCTCTCACAAGATAACTCTTTTAACAGAACCAAATCTTCAATCTGGAATCGCAATAGTTTCCTTCAATCGTCCATGTAATCCTTCTGTTGATCAATTGGCGACTTTCAACCTTCCCTCGATCCAAGCAAATCCTTTCGCTGGTTTCCTAGATAACTCGGGTCTGGTTAATTGTCCTTTGTCATGTCAGCTCGACAAAATGGTGATCAACACTTCCGTCCACACAAGGCTTCAAACCGAGCAACCTAAATACTAGCGTGTTAACTATTATTGTCAGATAACTCTGCCAAGGGCACGTGAGTATCTTAACTTCCTTCAGAGTCCATCATACACGCTCCCAACTTTTCCTTCAAGGGTCCGAAAAGCTTCCTACTATCTTACTGTCCAATAAATTTCCCTTTTTTATTTTAGGGTTATTAGTGTCGAAGGCTGCACTAATTTAGGGAAATTCTTAATAAATCTCCGGTAGCATCTAGCTAGTCATATGGATCATCATACTCCCGATGGGGTCTTTGGCGCTCCTCATCATTCACCAACTCCATAGTGTCACACCCCAACCGATGGCGGAAACATCGGGATGAGACGAAGTGTGTATAGATTGCAAGAGACTTCATAACACTATGTGACAATATTTAATTAAATTCAAATTTCATTGCAAGTACTAAATTGTCATACAACATTTAAAATAGAAATAACAACATTGTTCAAATTTCAACATAACATCAAAAGATAAATAGATTAAAGGTGTGTATCTAGTCCACCCTAAACTCGTTTCATCATTCATCCATACTTCAATAATCAACCTGCAACATGTATTAAAATAGAGTTTCAATGCAAAGGCAAAGAGCGAGTTTACAAGTTTGTTTACATAGCATAATAGAATAAAAATTCAAATCCAACATGATTCATAATATGTGATTACTAGTATGCAATTTTGGCGTACAATATGATCAAACCCTAGAATACAACGCATAAAATAGCCTAATCCCAATAGTTTAGCGGGGTGGTAATGTTTAACTTAACAATACCCAATAGAATAGCGGGCGGGGCGTTAATCCTATAGCGCTATAATTGTTAAGGTGGGCGAGCAAAGTTAATGAGCATATAACGTTCCAAATCGTTCACATAGCATACGAGAATAACAAGTAAGTCACATTATTTTCATGCTTGATCAAGGATTGAGTATGTTTAGTTTAAAAGTTGTTTGCATAATTATACATGTTGCATCCCAAAGTGTAAAGGGGGAAAAGGGGATCGAGTATACTCACGGTGGTTGCAAGCTTTCCTACTTGAAATCCCGCGAGTGAGTTGATGGAATGGATTACTTTGGAGCAACTAGTCCTTCTACACGAGGAAACATAGGTGTGTGAGTTTGGCGTTCAACGGAAGATTATAAATTTGGAGTTTAACATAACATAAAGTATGATATTAAAAATAATCATCTTTAATTTTATAACTCTTATATGACACTATGTAACCACTAGGGTTATATTGTATTTCATGGGTAGTACACCCATTAGAATCATACTTAGAGTTTTAAGTCTTAGATGATATCCTACTACTTTAACATATAAACACAAGTTCAATATTAAAGGTTCGAATGAGTATATATATATATATATCTAGGTTACATATTATTTAGTCCAATAATTCATGTAGGAGGTAGAAGATTAGGATCTTCATTTAGGCACCTCGAGTTATCATGGAAGTCATGTATGGGGTAGGAAGAACAAGCTTCCATTTAGGAACCCCTTGAACGTTCACCACTTCACTTGATGTAAAGACAACCAAGGAGGGTCAAGAACTATGATTAGTATAATAATATAAACATCCTAACTAAAGAGAAATCATCAAATCATGTGAGGATTGCATGTTTGGACAACCCAAGTTGTTCCATAATCACTCTACATCAAGAACTAAGCTTGAACATGACTTGTGGGTTAAATACCCTAAACAAAACAGAAAATTATGAGGTTTAATCCTCTGATTTCAAGTGTCTCAACCTTGTTTTTAAGCTTAACCAACCATAAGAGAGGTTGTAAGCATTAGGACATAGGTGTGAGATGTGTTAGACACAAGTTGGATAAGTTTAAACAAGCTTTTGAAGAACTTAAAACAAAACAGAAAGTTTATGGACATTTTATGGGCAATTCCAGGTCTGATTTCTCCAAGGAGAAACCAAGGAATTAAACCCCATGATTATCCAAGGAAGTAGGAAGAAGAATCAAGTGATTTCGTTAAGAAATGAGCAAGTTATACTCACTTTAGTGCAAGAGTATGAATCTGCCCGAATTCT